>ML841787.1:22204-62536 GCA_009831015.1 Picea engelmannii | reverse complement strand
GCCACATCAAGAGAAAAGGTAATGCTGCAGCAGATTTCTTGGCCAATTGGGGAAGTCAGAATACAGAGCGCTCCATTGATGCTTGTCCACGTCAAGCAATCTGGGATGTAGAGTTACACTCTCTACAATTGATTGTCAACAAACATCTTCAACCATAAACAGTCAATTACCATTATGATCCATCCAACTCTAACAATAATTGTGATAACCACTTATGATATTTCTCATCAGCTTGAACAAGGTGAAGCAGGAGGACAGCTAGTTCATGCGTTATTTAGGATGAAGAGACAATTTCAATTTTGGTACGCCTTTAAAGAAATTAGACAGCCAACAGGCCTAAATTCCTATGGGCAGGTTAAGGCCATAGTCTAAATATTTTATGTAACCTGATTTGCATATATAAATTGAAAATAGAAAGGAACCATCTAATTTACAAAAAAAAAATTATACATTACATTAAGGTATTAATTAATTAATAGGTTGTATTATTTATTTATTTTTATTTTGTTTTGCAAATCTATCAATATATGTTTACAATATATATTAATTAATTAATATATATGTATTAATATATTAATGGTGGTGTCTCTGAGGTGTAGGACAGTTGGTGATGGAGTGTGTTGTTAAGCCACTCTGTGTTGAAAAGTCACTGGTTCGAAACCTGCGGGGACAAAAAATCCAACCATGTTAAGGGTTGGTGTGGCTCACGCCACTTTTATAAATTGGTTGTTGCTAAAAAATTACTATCTGACCATATGATTGCCACATTTATTTAATTACCAATAATTAATATCTATACAACCTTTTGTTGCCATGTATCATATTGGGATAAACATTGTATGCATGTGAATTGTGGCATCTAATGATGCCACGTTTATCCCCTGTTTCAATTTCAATTAACAATATCAGGTGGAGAGTCGTCTCCTTGGTAGGTGAAGAGCTGAGGGTTTTAATTGTGCGACACACATTCAAGTGGAGAGTCGTCTCCTTGATAGGTGGTGGGGTTTTAATTATGTCGCACACATTTCAATTTCCCCTCCTTGTTGTTAAGGTTTAGTTCTTGACATTTCAAATAAATTGTTTTAAATCTATCTATATACATGTTACAAAGGATGCAATTTACAAAGAAAATTTGCAATTTGCTACAAAGTTTTCTGTCCAACTTGAGTTGAACGAAATTGTTCAAATATGGCCTTGGTCAATGGATTTATTGTATTGCTTTTAATAATTTTTTAATAAAAGAATATAAAGCTATAAATTGCCTACACTCGTCAATATTTCAGGTTCGACTCTGTTCTATCCGCATGGCATGCAAATAGTCTTTAGTTGGAAGAGCTTAATAAAGCAAGCAAGAAACTGTTTTTTCTTCTACATCCCATCCATCTATCCATCTTAAACTCGTCGACAAGCTGCTTGCTGTTAAGGCTGAGCTGTTCACGTAGGATAACCACCACCCACCTCATTCCAGGGCTGAATGGTCTATCGGTAATGCCCCCTCTGTACCTGACTGACTAACTGATTGACTTCTTACCTCAGTAACTTCACTCAAAGACTAACCAACCTCACTCAAAGACTAAGCTCCCAGATTACTGAAAAAGTAATCGAAAAGGGACCATTTAAATTCCCATTATCCCGCATACTTCCTCCTTTAGCTTCATTGTTACATCTAGGAATAATTAAAATTTCAATATTAATGGTTTTTGGTATGCCAGATTACTGAAAAAGTAATCTAAAAGGGACCATTTAAATTCCCACTATCCCGCATACTTCCTCCTTTAGCTTCATTGTTATATCTAGGAATGAATAGTGGTTATTAATTCTTATATGTAATGTAATTTTACAAGGTTTATTATTTCATTGTTTCCACTGAATAGCTATATTCTTATGATTAACTGCATGTTCTGAAGTATTGATTATGTGATTGAAACACATATATCTCCCAAAAGCCGCTCGATCCTCCATTGCACACATGTGGACGTTTGCTAAGAATCTCACGTCCACACTAGCTAACATGCCATCTTCATACATCTATGTTGCACCTGCTCATACCCAATAATTTCCTTATGAGATTCCATATATTCAAATCATATTTAATCGAAGACATTAGGCATTTATTCAAACTTTAGGTATATTGGGTTCAACCAAGTAGTAACAAGCACAAAAGGTCAATGTTTTAAAATGGGTCACAAAAATTTGATGAAAATACCAGATTCACATTATTTACTTGGTAGGGTTTCGATGTGAGGCCATTTTTAGAGTTTATGTTTTTTCACTTCTTGTGGGTTAACTCGATGACGATTTTTAGGTTTTTTTATTACGTTTGGGTGTAGAGGAGATTTTTAACCATCCTTTCAGGTTATTTATCTTGATTGTGAGATTATATATCTTGATTCTGTGATTAGATTCTCTACTAGAGATTGTGAGCGTTTAGTGCAGCTTTTTACTGCCCATCCATTTCTTTACCGTGATTGCGGGATCAGGTTGTTTTTTACTGGGTAGGGTTAGATGAAGCAATTCTGTTACGATTGCCTCACAATTTTAAGTTTATGTTTAATACTGATGGGTTTAATGGAGCTGCGACTTTTAGTTTTTTTAATTAAATGTGCATTTACTGGATCTCTTTTTAACTATCGATCAAGTTTTTTGAGATAGTTGGAATGTTTTCTATTCCAATTTGCCTTTTCCATTTTTATACTTATATACCTAATCATATCAATCTATGATATGACATGGATAGGGGCATTATGCAAATAGGAAAAACTTATACTCTTAATCAAATCAATTGATGATACTTACCGAGATGGCTAGGAGCATTCTGCAATCCATTTATATTTATATTTATTTTTATTTTTATTTTTATTTTTATATTTATATGCAATGTAATTTTGTTGTCTATTCTTTCATTCTTTCCATGAGATAGTTATATTAGCATTTAGACATTAGTATTAATAATAGTATTATGTTTACACATTTAAATTAGAGTTAAAGATTAATTTTAATATTGAAATATTTAAAGAAAAATTATTATTTTTATTATAAATTTCAATTATTGTTAATAGTTATTAGGGTTATCATTATATTGGATTATATAGAGATTAGGGTTAGGGTTATTCCTATTAAAATTAAGATTATCATTATATTAAAATTAAATTTATTTGTATTAATATTTATTTTATAATAATAAAAAGATAATTTAAATAATAAGAATTTAATGATAAGAATGTAACGATAATAATTTATCACTTTTATTTTTAATTTAATTTAATATATTATTTATAATTGTATTAATACTTTATGAATGTTTTAATGTATCGAGAGTATAGTAATGTGTTTATTAATGCATTTAATGTATTATTAGTATAATAATGCATTCTTAATGTATTACTTTATTAGTGTAGTAATACTTTAGCAATGTATTAATTAATAAGGTAGTAATATCTTAATAATGTATTTATTTATTAATTTATTAATAATTTAGTAATACTTTATCATTTATGTATTAATTTGTTAATTTAAAATTTTAGAGTTAAAATTAATATATTTTTTGTTTTATGTGTTGTAATAATAGTGTTTGTAAAATTATACATGTAAATAGTGTTTTTCACAATATTATAAATATAAATACAAGCTCAATATTTATAAATATGAATTTTGTTTTATGGTAATAATGTAATGTATTTATTAATACATTTTATGCATTATGTATGTAAATACCAAGTTTTTCACAATATTATAAATATCAATATAAGTTCAAGATCCCTTAGACACTAATCTTAGTATAAATGCATTACAATTTAAAGGAAAGTTAACATTTATTTTTAATACTTATTAGGGTTATGCTTAAAATGATATTAGGGTTATAGTTATTCTCATTAAAATTAGGGTTATGGTTTTATTAAAGTAAAGTTTATTTGTATTAAGGTTTACTTTATAATAACAAGAAAATAATAATTAAAATATAATTTAAATAATATTAATCTAATAATAAGAATGTAATGATAATAATCTATAAATTTTGATTTTAATTTAATTTAATGTATTATTTATTATTGTATTAATACTTTATTAATATTTTAAGGTATTCACCCTTTAGTAATGTATTTATTAATGTATTTAATGTTTATTTAATGTATTACATTATTAATTATTAGTGTAGTAATACTATAACACTGTATTAATTTATTAATAATGTATTAATTTATTAATTTATCAATAATTTAGTAACACTTTAGCATTGATTTTCTATCAATGATCTTATGACAAGTAAAAATTATTAAATGATTTGTTATCAATGTTCTTAGAACAAGTATAATTCATCATCTACAATGTTCAAGATTGTTTTCTATCAATTTCTTTAGAACAAGTAAAAATCTTCGTATGTAAATTTAAGATGATTTTCTAGCAATGTCCTTAGAACAAGTGTGATATTAATTTGAATTCTATGTAATACATCACATCGGTTCAAATTTCTTATCTTTGTGAAAAAGGAAACAATTCATTAGATTTAAAAAAAAACTTGTCAAAACTTCATTTTCGTAATCTGTTCAACAAAAAACAAGCTTGTCATGTGACGAACAAAACTCGACATTCAAGTATGATGAAAAAAACCGAACATTGTGACATGAGGAACATAGTAGCATCACATTATGAAAACCATAGTAATGTCACAACATGTCGAACATATCCCACCATTGTAGTGTGACAAACATAGCTAATATTGGTTCAATGTGACAAACATAGACTTGTCATCGAAAAGTGATGAACATAGTAATCTTGCAATGTGATGAACATAGTATTGTCACAATCTAAAAAACATAGTAATGACATAATGTGATTATCATAGCCCCATTGTCGTAATGTGACGAATATAGCCATGTTGTCATAATGTGACAAACATAGCCATATTGTCACAATGTGACGAACATAGCCTTGTCATCGCAAAGTAATTAACATAGTAATTTTGCAATTTGATGAACATAGTAGTGTAACTATCTAACAAACATGGTAATGTTGCAATGTGTCAAACATAGTCCTATCGTTGTGATGTGATGAACATAGCCCATTGTTGCAATATAATAAACATACCCATATTGTCACAATGTGACAAACACAACTTTTTCATAGCAAAGTGATGAACATAGTAATGTTGCAATGTGGCAAACATAATAATATAATAATTTCATAACCATATTAATGTCACAATATTTCAAACAAAGCTCCATCCTCGAAATGTGACAAACATAGCCCCATCGTCATAATGTGACAAACGTAGCCTTGTCGTCGCAACTTGATGAACATAGTAAAGTTCCAATGTGACTAACATAATAGTGTCACAATCTGACAAACATAGTAATGTTGCAATGTATCAAACATATCCCTATCGTCTTAATGTTAGTCCTAGCAACATAATAGCCTTAGACATAATGTTTAATTTAGACATTAATATTTTTAGACATTAACATCTATATTTATACATTAACATTAACATAATGTTTAATTTAGACATTAAAATTATCATAATGTTAGTCTAGGACCCATCGTCATAATGTGACGAACATAGCCTTGTCGTCACAAATTGATGAACATAGTAAAGTTCCAATGTGACTAACATAATAGTGTCATAATGTGACAAACATAATAATGTTGCAATGCATTAAACATAGCACAATAGTCTTAATGTGATGGACATATCTTGTCGTTGCATTGTGATGAACATACCCCTATTGTCACAATGTGACAAACATAGTCTTTCCATCACATAGTAATGTTGCAATATAATGAACATGGTAGTGTCACAATCTAATAAACATAGTGATGTCACAATGTGTCAAACATTTCCCTGTCATCGCAATGTGAAAAACATAGCCTCTTTGTGGTAATGTGACGAACATACCCATATTGTCACAATGTTACAAACATAGCCTTGTCGTCGCAAAGCGATGAAACTAGTAATGTTGCAATGTGAAAAACATAGTAGTGTCACAATTTGAAAAATATAATAATGTCACAAACTATCAAACATAGCCTTTTCGTCACAATGTGACGAACATACCCAGATTGTTACAATGTGATGAACATAGCCCCGTCGTCATATTGTGACAAAAATTCCATATTGTCGCAATCTGATGAAAATAATATTGTCGTCACATATTGATGAACATAGTAATGTTTCAAGGTGACGAACATAGTAGTGTCACAGTATGACAAACAGAGTAATGCCACGATGTGTCAAACATAGCCCCATCATTGTAATGTGACAAACATAGCCATATTGTTGCAATGTGATGAACATAGTTTGGTCATCGCAATGTGATTACCATAACCTCGTTGTCACGGTGTGAAGCAAATATACTATGATCATAATGTGAGAAAATTTTGCAAATGCTTTTGTGCGACGAAGATAACCCATTGTTTCAATGTGATGTACACAATCCAATGTTGCAATGTGACAAACAAATCGAACATTCTAGTTATATTACCATTTCCCAACATTGTTATGTGATGAATATAACCCATTGTCATACTATGACAAACATATTCGAACACTACATTGGGTGAGACAAAAACCCTGCGTTGCAATGTGATGACCATAACCTTACGATTTCATGTCACAATGTGACAAAACATAGCCCAACATACCAGGTTTTGTGTGTATATTATGCATACATACCCCTTTTACAATAATTATTAATTAATATTAATAATTAACCATGTCAACAATAAGGCACAAATAATATATTATAATCAATTGTTATTAAAATTAGTGTTAGATTATCCCTACTAAAATTTAGGTAAGGCTTTTTTATATTGAGGTTAATTTTATAAAACGAAGAAAATAATATTAAAAAAATAATTTAATACTTTACTTATGTATAAATAATAATGTATTACAAATATATATTTACTTTATTATAGTCTTAGTGTTTGAATATTGTATGAATATTGGGCTAATACTTTAATATTTTAATGTATTATTAAAGATTTTGACACTTTATTATTTTATTATTAATGTACTTTATTATTAATGTCTGGATGCTTTGTTAATATATTAATTAATAATATTTTAATATTTTATTAATTTTATTCACAGTTTATAAATGTATTAATTAATTAACTATTTTTTTAATGATTAATGTAATACTGTATTTGTACTTTGGTAATTTATTTATTTTTTTGTTTGTCAGTTTGTCTGTGATATGTGGGACTAATCTGTGGCTAAGAAACCACGTCTGAGGGGCATCTAAGCCGTCAAAATCACCCGGGGATCGAGCATCTAAGCCGTCAAAATCCACTAGAGATTGCACCTAGTGTGAGCCACACCAAACCTTAACATGGCTGGATTTTTTGTCCCTACAAATTTCTAACCAATGACTTTAACATCACGTAGTGCTTTAACAACACACTCCATCACCAACTGTCCTACACCTCGAGGAATAATAAATTTGAAGGACATGGGGGTGGGCTTTGATCCACTTATGTGTACAGGGGTCACAATACCATTTAATATAGTATCTCTGGGTGAAACCACATGTTCGACTACTACCTCAGGGTGACCCCATGGCTCCAGGTAAAGCCCTCACGAGAATTGAACCTTACCCAACTGTGAAAAACTCCTAGCTTTCCACCATTGGATCCAACCTCTTTGGGATACTTTGGTAATTTATTAATGTATAACATATTAATACAATATATTATAATAATAATTATTATTATCTATTTTTAAGGTCACAGGCAAGCCAACACACCAAATTTGTGTATGAGACCCCCTTGCTTGTGGGACAAGGGACCCCCCTCTGTCCAACAATTTGACTAGTAAAGTCTACGAAGGCATACATACCCTACCCCCCTCTGGATTTGAACATGTGACCTCTTAAGAGGAAACACATGTTCTCAACCATTAAGTGCAAATATTTACTAATTAACATGTTACAATAATACATTATATTATACCATAATATATTGATACCTAATTTATACATCATATTAAGGTATTAATTAATTCATTAATTAAATAATACTTTAATTTATGTATTTATGTATTAATACATTTATTAGTAAATCGTTCATGTATTTATTAATTAATACATTAGTATTTTTTTACATTTATCTAATATTATATTAATGTATTTAAATACGATTAATGTATATTTACATTATTATTAATGTATTCATTTATTCTTACTTTATTAATGTATTAATACATTACTAATGTATGAAAATTGTTTTACTTTATTAATTAATTAATAGGTTGTATTATTTATTTATTTTTATTTTGTTTTGCAAATTGATCAATATATGTTTACAATATATATTAATTAATTAATATATATGTATTAATATATTAATGGTGGTAGTCCCCAAGGCATGTTGGTCATCAACTAGCAACAACCACTTTATAAAAGTGGTTGATATATGCCGATCGGTCCCATTAATTTAAAAAGGTAAAAAATGGCGCCAATCGGCGTATATCAACCACTTTTATAAAGTGGTTGTTTCTAGTTAATACATTTCTAAACTATTCATACACAAATAAAGTAATACATTAATAATACATTATTACATTAATGTAATGTATAAATTGAAGTATTAATACATTAATCATGTAATTAATTAATATATTGCTAAAATATTAATACACTAATAAAGTAATACATAAATAATACATTATTAAAGTAGTAATACATTAATAGATACATTATTAAAGTATTAATACTTTAATAAATACATTATCAAAGGGATATTTTCTAATCATTTTTTACTGAATTCAAATTAAAAAGACTCACAAATGCTATGTTAAAAATGACAACATTTTAACTGAAATCCAGTTAAAATGGTGTCAATCGACGTATATCAACCACTTTTTACTTAAATGTGGTTGTTTCTAAAAAGTTGTTTATGTACGCTGATCAATGTCCCCTCTAATTATGGTTTACCATGACCATGGTTAACTTCCCTAGACCTTTTGATGCATGATCATTGCTCCAAGCCAGCTACATGCCAGCCAACCAGCACACCCAGGACATGTTCAATGGAGAGGAGAGGCGCAACCCTCTCACTTTCAAATTTCAAATTTGAATTTAATGTATTAAATGTTTGTAAGGCCAGTAGAGCTAAAGCCATACCTTCAAGAATGCTATAGTTGGTGTCACCTTAATGGCTGACAAGTTTATGGGGATCTAGATCTAGTTCGGATTAGATGGCCTATTCAATGTAATTCATTGTAATTAATGTGAGATGGTGAGGATGGAGGGAAGTGCTCGAGGAGCCCTCTTTTGTAAAAAGATCTTCTTTTGTTTTTTTAGTGAGGAAAAGAAGAATAGAGAGAATAGATTAGATAGGAGAGGAGAGATGAGACTCTATTGTAGTCCAAGACCGAACACATTGTAATTAGGCATTCTTGATTAATACAATCAGAGGAGTTTTTCTTGCATGTTATTCTATGTATGTTCATGAATGAATGTCTCTATGTGTTGATGATATGTTGTGGATGTATGTGTTGTTTACATTTGCAGGTTACATATAGGATTCGTTTTCTATTGAGTTCTTTTATTTTTAAGTTTGGGTTCTTTGTGGCTTCATGCAAGAGGTTGCATGACAAAATACTATGGGTTTTGTAAGCTAGTGCAAGGAGTGCACTTTTGAATTCTGCAGAATTTTAGACATAGACGTGCCAGAAGGGTGCACCAGCTGAAGTCATTGACTAAAGGAGGAAGCCTCAAGTTTGTTGAACACCTTGAAGGAGAAACTATGCAGAGGAGAGCACAGAGAGGAGAAGAAGAATTGTCAATAATTATGTAAAGGCTCTTCCAGGAGGGCATTGAGAAAATGCACAAGATGCATTGAGGAGAACTCTATTTTGAGTTTAGAGAGAAAATAGAACCACTAAGGATTCTCTGGAAACTCTGCCAGGAGGGCATTGAGCAGTTGCAGGGAGTGCACAAAAGGAAATATTGTTGAGTTCATAGAGAAGAGAAGTGTCACAGGAGGAGAGACACTCACAGAGTTACTAAATAGTTTGTTAAGATCATCAAGGAGGGCTTGAGTAGAAGGTCATCAGGAAGACACCAGATCTCCCTTTGAGGGCACAAAAGGGAGAGTCCCCTAAAGGCTCGGGTAAATAAAGCTCAGGAAGGATAGTGCCTTAGAACACTGAGTAACAACAGAGTGAGAAGAAGGTCGAGAAACCCTTTGAGGTTTCACAGTCTTGTCACAGGAGGAGACACTCATAGGGTTACTGAAAACTTTGCAAGCTTAACAAAGCGTGCTTGAGTAGGAAGTTGACAGAGGTCACTTGCATCCCTTCAAGGGGAGAATGGGACAGAGACACTTTGAGGTTAGAGCCATAGATAAGCTCAGAAGAGATAGCACCATTTTGTGCAAAGGTCCTGCAAGAGGTTACAGAGTTCGAAGGAACCTTTGAGGTTCAGAGAAATAAAGCTTAGGAGGAGGAACGACTCTTAGAATACAGCCGGGAGCCAAGGTTAGAGGCTTCCCAATAGAGACAAAGGTCGAGGCCTTTTGGAGCAAGAAATATTCCATGGGAAAGGAGGAAGGCCATGCTCAAGGTAGAGCACAACTACCGTCATATCAGCTGGAGAGGAGAGATATGGGTCATTGAAGTGTATTTCCAGACGCACACTGGAAAGCACACAAGGTAGAGAAACAAATCTGGGCCGTCAGATCTAGTGCAAAGGACCGATAGCTATCAGATCTGGAGGAAGGCACATGGAGTTTAACCTCTGGGAGGTCGTGCAGGAGAAGAGTTGAAATAGCCGGTGGAGACACTTCGTGGAGAAGTGTCAAAATCCCGTGGACTGTTGAATTTCGTAGATCTATGAGAAGGTTAAGGCTGAGTGTCTTTTAGCATTTCGACATTTCAACATTTTGGGGTTCGGGAAGTAGAGGAGGCTATGATTTTGGAGTCACTACATCTTGAACTCCCAATTCATGAAAATCCAAAAAGGCCTATAGCCGTCAGATCATTTCGAGAATTCGGGGTCTATAAGTTTTGAGAACAGACCAAAAGGCTTCGGAGGTAAGGCTTCGGGAAAAATACCAAAAGGTTGTGGGTCATCGATCTAGTTGGATCGTGATCATCGGTTCAAGAGGAATTGGGACTGTTGATCTCTCAAGGGGGAGATTTTGACATTTCGGGGTCTAGGAGATTGAAGGACCTAGAATCATCTGCAGCCGGAATCGCGAAATCGTGAATTACAAAATCACAAAAAGTGGGTCGTGGTCATGATTAGATTTTGGCATTTTGGGACTCGGGTGTTCGAGAGGCCAGGATTCGGGAGATGTGAAGTCCCGACTTGTGAAATCGTGAAACCCTGAAAGAATTCAGAGCAATAGCATGAGTTAGAGTCATTAATCCCTTTTCAGAATTTCAACAACTAGGTGTTCAAGAGCGAAGGAGTCATGAGACATGGAGTCCCGACTCACAAAATTGCGAAATGATCATGGTCATCAATCTCGCCAAAGGAGAAATTTTGGAGTTCGAGGAATGGAGTGACCAGTGGTTTGGGTCACTGCATTTCAAACTCCCAGTTACCGAAATCCCAATATAGTTAGGACCATTGGATCGTGCTGCAGACCCCCAACCCTCAGGCTGAGATCCACACAAGATCATTCCCAATTCTCCTCGAGCCGAAGCAACTCACTTAGATTCCTATTGAAACTTTATGAATCTGATCCACAGGTCCTTTGTGAAAACCCGCCCTGCGCTCTTAACACTAGGCATGAGCTTTACATTTCCATGAGACCACAATTGGGCCTTAGTGCAAGAACCTTTCGTAACTCATGATATCATAAGTTCATGAGTCGAAGATCCTCGACTCCTCTTTCTCCAAACGTTGATACCCGAGAATGTGATACGAGTATGGTTCCTCCTTTCTAGCACCTCTACAAGAGATCACCAACTAGGGCCTAATTCTAGCACCCCTCAAAACTCACAACTTTGCGAGTTGGAGTGATGAGATCTCGTGCTCCTCCTTTGTGAATCCCCGAGATGCGATAAGTCAACAATAGGTTGACTCCTTCCTAGGCGATGCATGTCCACCACCTGTCACCTTCTTCCACCTTTCTTTGGGTGCTCTATGTTTGTGACACCTATCAACCACATGGTCCCCACTTAATGGACGTAACATGTGTTCACATGAGCCCTCGATGCTCAACACTTCGTGACTTCTGCAGTCAAAAATAAAATATCTCTACCTCCGAACCCCCGATACGCGATACCACATAGAGGTTATGATCCAACAGTTCTCTCGTGGCTTGGATCCAATGGTCTAGATCTCCTTCTCTGCTCCTCACAAATTGGGATCTCACAAAAAAACAAGAATTTGGTCTATCCTCCAAACTCACGAACCCCGAATTCGCGATATGATTCAATGAAATGGGTTGAGATGAGATCAACGACTCATATTGAATCTCGATCAACGGTTCACATTGATTCTTGATATTAGGGTGGTGATTTTTTCCAACTACTAACCGCCTTATAGCTTCACTAGATGCTATGGTCCTTGTGACTTCGCGAGCTCTCCAGAGAGAATTATGACCACCCGATTCACTCCTCAATGGATTCTGCCCAATGACTGAGTGTTCTCCCTCCAGAACTTAATTTCTATGCGATGGCTTCAATCCTCGTCTCCCTTTGAACACTTCAAAGGTGTTATCCCTCTTGATATTTCACTTGCAAACTCAAGCCTCCAAAAAGATCCCTTCTAACACTCCTTGCGGAAAACTTTCAAACAACCTCCGGTTATTTGATTCTTTGACCCTGTGCACTCTTTGCAACAGTAGTCATTCAATATTTACCCTTGGTTGATAAGTTCTAAGACTTCAACCAGCCTGTGCACACCTTGCACAACTCTATACTTCTCCTGCACTTCTACTGGTATGAGAACAATGATATCTCTCCTGAGCTTTCTGAGATAAAACGAAGACCTTCTTTAATGCACACCTTGTAGATGTTCACTACACTCCTTGCAGGAATTCTCAGGAAGAGAAACAATCTTAACTCATTCTTCTCCTCTCTCAGACTTCATACACTCAACATGAAATCATATTCATACACAACATTGATATAAATGCATAACAGAGAGACAAAACAACTGTAAGCATACCCTTCAACAAATGTAAACAGTAAGCATCATCACACCATGAAAATTGAGTCAAGTTTCATATATTAACTCAAATGATCCTGTACATGGGTTCTTCTCTACAACTCTCTACTACAACTCTACAGCTTATGAAATTCTGAATGATAATAAAAAATTTGAATGGTACAAGGGTGAGGGTGTCTATATATGTTTTCCCTCCTACGCTTCTAAATTGTCTAATATATTAAATCAAATCTACCTACTTTCATTAAACAAAATTAAATGTCTATTACATTCTATGGATGAGAGTAATTCCTCCAGATCTGTTCATATCTCCAAGACATAAATGAAAGTACGCTTCTTCTAGCTATTACATTAATGCTTCAGATTTCAAAATTCAAAACATTTTCATAAAAATGTGCTCCTTTTTTTTCATCTGTGCATCCAACTATTCCTTTGGCTAGGCACGTGATTTGGATTGGTACAGTGCTCTTGCATCATACTCCTTTTCTTGAAAATTTTGGTGAACTCTTGTTCATGAGCTCTTGCACGGTCTGTCCATGCTTTTGAATTTCTGCTTCATCCTCCCAACTGACATCTTCAATTGGATGTCCCTTCCACTTGACCAAGTATTCAAAATACTCCTTTCTCCTGGTCTTTTTGCTAATTCTTTTATCAATTATGCTTTCCATCTGCAGATTCTTAGCTATAGGAATTTGTTTTGTCCATTGAACTTCTTCTTGCTCATATTCTTCTCCTTCTTCTTAATCTCTGTAAGGGTACAAATCCCCAACATTGAATATCGGTGATATTCTGACCCCATCAGGTAATTCAATCTCATATGTGTTTGCCCCAAATTTCCTTATGAATTTTCATGGTCTAATATTTTTCATCTTCATTTTGTTATATGTTCCCCTTGGGAACCTCTCCTTCCTCAGATGCACAAGAACCAAATCGCCAACTTCAAATTGAAGTTGTCGCCTGCATTGATCTGCTCTCTGCTTGTATTCTTGACTTGAACTCTGTAATCTCTCCTTAATTCAGATGTGAAGCTCTTTCATTCCTTTCGCAAAGTCCTTTGCACTACCACTCCTGAATTCATTTTGTTCTGAATCTTTCAATTCAAAAACTCCCCTTGGTTGCATTCCATATACAATCTAGAATGGAATATGCCATGTGCTTCTATTGAGTGAATTATTGTAAGTGAATTCCCCCTGTGGTAGAATGTGATCCCATTGACTATGGTCTTCAGTCACTAAGCTCCTTAACAAATCTCCCAATATCATGTTCATGACTTCTGTCTGCCCATCTGTCTGAGGATGATATGCCAAGCTAAAAGAAAAACTTGTCCCCAATTTCTTCCATAAGGTCCTCCAGAAATTTCCTAAGAACTTGGTATCTCAATCAGAAACGATACTCTTTGGCAAGCCGTGAAGTCTGATGACTTCCTTGAAAAACAGGTTCGCAATATGAGTTGCGTCGTTGGTTTTCTAGCATGGTATGAAATGTGCCATCTTTGAAAATCTTTCAACTACCACAAAGATTGAATCACATTTTATTTGTATCCTTGGAAGTCCCAATATGAAATCTGTGCTCACTACATCCCATGGCCTTTCAGGTATGGGTAATGGTTGGTATAACCCTGTGTTCTTCCCTTTTCCCTTAGTGTGCTAACAAATTCTGCACCTATCCACAAATTTCTTAACATATGTTCTCATCCCTGGCCAATAATATGATCTATTCAACTTTGAGAACATTTTATCATGACCAAAGTGTCCAGCCAATCCTCCATTGTGTTTTTCTTTTAGCAGGTTCTCCCTCATGGAGAATTTTGGAATACATATCTTATTTCCCCTGAACAATAATCCATCCTGGATCATGTATTCATTCCATTGGCTTCTGTCTCTGAGAATTGGATTCTCAGATGCCTCATATGCCTCCTTGAAGTCTGGGTCATCCCTGTACATTTCTTTGATGTTATCAAAACCCAAAGTATTGACTCTGAATTCCTACATAAGCAAACATTTCCTGCTCAAAGCATCAACAACTTTGTTAGCAGTTCCATAAATACGCTTAATCACAAAAGTAAAATTCTGCATGTATTCAACCCATTTATAATGTTTTTTTTTTAACTTCTCCTATTGAGTCAGGAATTGTAAAGAGTGATTATCGCTGTACAAAACAAACTCCTTGGGAACCAAATAGTGTCTCCATTTCTTCAGTGCTTGTATGTCTGCATAGAATTCTTTGTTATACATGGATTACTTAATCTTTGCTTCATTCAGTTTTTCACTGAACTACGCGATTGGCCTATCATCTTGGCTCAAGACCACTCCAATTTCAAATCCACTTGTGTCACACCTAACCTAGAATGTCTTGTTGAAATCCGACAAAACCAAAATTGGTTGCTCAATGATCTTCTTATTCAACAAATTGAAGATATTTTCTTCTTCCTCCGTCCAGTGAAAAGATTTATGTATTTTCTTCACTGTATCCATCATTGGTGTGCTAATTCCACTGAAGTTTCAAATAAATTTCCTATAGCAGCTAGCCAAATCATGGAAGTTTCGAATAAATTTTCTGTAGAAGCTAGCCAAACCATGGAAGTTTCTAACTTCAAACATGCTCTTCGGTGATGAGAAATTATTAATCGCCTCTATCTTTTCTGGATCCATATTCAACTCATTTGCAGAGATAAAAAAACCCAAATAAATGAGTTATGTTTTCATGAATGATGATTTCTTCACATTGATCATCAATTTCTCTTATTGTAATCTTCTCATTACTACAACTAGATGCTTTAAGTGTTCTTCTTCTGTCTTGCTGAAAATTAATATATCATCAAGATATACAATGACAAATTTCCCTATGAAAGCCTTCAGGACTTTGTTCATAAACCTCATGAAAGTACTGGGTGCATTAGTTAAGCCAAATGGCATGACAAGCCATTCATGTAGCACCTAATTCGTCTTGAATGTTGTCTTCCATTCATCACCTTCTCTCATCTAAATTTGATGATACCTGCTTTTCAAATCAATCTTTGAAAAAAAAAAATCTCCACTCAAGAAATCCATCAAGTTGTCCATCCTTTGCAATGGAAATATATATCTGATGGTAATCTTATTGATTTCCCTTGAGTCTGTACACATTCTCCAGCCTTCTTCTTTCTTTGGGCTGAGCACTGTCGAAACAACACATGGACTCAAGCTTTCTCGAATCAATCCTTTGTCCATTAAGTCCCACACCTATCTCTTAAATTCTTCATTTCCCTATGGCATCAACCTATATGATGGTTTGTTTGGTAAACTGGCTCCAAGTATAATATCGATATGATGACTTATACTCCTAATAGGTGGCAACGAACAAGGTAGTTCGTCCACTACTATATCAGCAAAATCTCCCAGCAACTCCTAGATTTCTTTTGGTAAATCATCTATCCTCGTACCAATCAAAACAATTCTTGGTTTCCTAACCACAATAAATTGTGTGTCTCCCTTCTTCTTAACCTCATTAAGAAGTTCCTTCCCACTAATGAGAAGTATAGTGCTTCTCATCTCTGTTTTCACCTCTTTATCCCTAATCGACAACAACATGTGAGTCCTACCATTTTTTTCCAGGGTGTACGTGTTCTTTCTCCCATCATGAACTACATTTTTGTCATAATGCCACCGTTTTTCCAACAATAGATGGAAAACATCCATGGGAATGACATCACATAATATTTCATCTTTATATCCTCCTATTTTAAATTCAACTAAACACTGTTTAGTGACATTTACCTGATGTCCTTTTTGTAGCCATGAAACTCTGTATGGGATTGGATGTGCAATAGTCTCTAGCTCTAGCTTTTCTACCATCTCTGTAGATATGATATTGTTTGTGCTATCACTGTCCACTATGAACTTGCATACTCTATCCTTAGTTTTGCAAGCAGTCCTAAACAAGTTGTTTCTTTGGGATGAGTTCTCTGGCTCCTTCTACGGCTTCAAGAGAACTTTCCTCGTCATCAAAGATCTTCCTCCCTCATCATATTCTACCTCAACATTCCATCCTTGAGCTTTGAAAATGTGAGTTTCACCACCTTCTTTATTCTTATCTCGACACTTATAGGATTTATGTTCGATTTTTCCACAAATAAAGAATTTCACTTCACCTCCTCTACCCCTTCTTCTTCCTCTGGCTCGAGGAGAAGTATTTCTATCAGCATACGACCTTTTTTGTGATCTTCCTCCCTTCTCAGGTTGAGTTTGAGGTTTCTTCTCCTCTTCTTTAGGTATCTGAATCTTGTCTTGGGAAATTATCTTGCCTCTGCTTTGACTTCTACCTTGACCTCTTTGACCTTGCTTCCGACTCAGCTTCTCTTCAGCTTTCAGAGCCATCTAATAAGCATCTTCCACCATCTGAATGGTCATCATTCTCATCTCATCTTGAATGTCATATCACAGACCATTCATGTACCTGGAAACTTTTTCATCATCGCTTTCCCGATGACTTGCTCTGATGTTATCCTATAGAATTCTTATGGGTATTCTTTCACTGACATCAGCTTCTGTCTCAAATTCTACATCCTTCGAAACAGAGTAATTTGATAATCCCTGGGTATGAATTTGGCTTTCATTTTTTCAACCATTCTATCCCAGCTCTTGATTTTCTGCTTGCCTTTCCATTGTCTGTTAGCCTACAATTCATCCCACCATAGTGCTTTATGCCCCTTAAGTCTAGTAACAACATTTTTGACTTTCTTGTCTTCCTTGACATCCTCGTTGTCAAAGTATTTGTCTAGAGCTCTAATCTAGTCTAGAAGCTCTACAACATCTAACTTGCCTTCGTACACTGGAATGTCCATTTTTTCCCTAGCACCTATCCTTGTAATATCCCTAAATAGGCATTTGTCTGCAGCATCTTTGACTGCAACTTCTTCTCCTTCGTTTCCAACTTCATTTTCTCTTTCATCTTTTCTGATATCCCCGGTGTCAACTGTGTACCTCTGTTTTGTCTCCATAGCATCAAACCTGACATGTAAATCATGCATTTCTCTTTCTCATGCTAGATCAGGCATTTCCCTATCTCTTCTTCTCGACGACATGGCTGAAAAATTTTCCCCTTTTCTCTTTGCTACATAAAGCAAAGAATTTGTTCTGGGCTCTGATACCACTTTCCGCAGATCCCTGTCCCTCGGGCCGAGATTCACAGAGGATCGTTCCCAATTTTCCTTGAGCCGAAGCGGCTCCCTCATCTCCCTATTGGAACCTTACGAATCTGATCCACAGGTCCTTCATGAAAACTCACCCTACGCAACTTAACACCAGGCACGAGCTTTACATTTCCATGTGACCGCAACTGAGCCTTAGCGCAAGAGCCTTTTGTAACTCACGATCTCGTGATTCGAAGATCCTCGACTCCTCTTTCTCCAAATGTTGATACCTGATAATGCGATACGGGTATGGCTCCTCCTTGCTAGCACCTCTACAAGCGATCGACGACCAGGGCTTAACTCTAGCACCCCTTGCAACTTGCAACTTCGTGAGTTGGAGTGATGAGCCCTCGTTCTCCTCCTTTGTGAATCCCCGAGACACGATAAGTCAACAATGAGTTGACTCCTTCCTAAGCGATGCGTGTCCACCACCTGTCACCTGCTTCCACCTTTCTCTGGGTGCTCTATGTTTGTGTCACATTTCAACCATGTGTTCCCCACTTAACGAACGTAACATTTTTTCACACAAGCCCTCAACACTTGGCACTTCGTGACTTTTGCAGTAAAAAATAAACTCTCTCCACCCCCAAACCCTCGATACACGACACCACGTGGAGGTTTTGATCCAATGGTTTTCCCGTGGCTTGGATCCAATGGTCTAGATCTCCTTATATTCTTCTCGCAACTCGAGATCTCATGAAAAACAAAGAATTTAGTCTGTCCTCCAAACTCACGAACCATGAATTCACGATATGATTCAACGATGTGGGTTGAGATGAGGTCAATGGCTAATATTGAATCTTGATCAATCGTTCACATTAATTCTTGATATTAGGGTGGTGAGTTCATCCAACTCCTAACCGCCTTACAACTTCACTGGATCTTATTGTCCTCACGACTTCGTGAGCTCTCCACGAAGAATTCTGACCACCCAATTCACTCCTTAATGGCTTATTCCCAACGACTGAATGTTCTCCCTCCAGAACTTAATTTCTATGCGATGGTTTCAATCCCCATCTCTATTTGAACACTTCAAAGGTTTTATCCCTCCTGACCTTTCACTTGCAAACTCAAGCCTCCAAAAATATCCATGCTCACACTCCTTGCGACAAACTTTCAAACAACCTCCGGTTATTTGATTCTTTGACCCTGTACACTCTTTGCAACAGTAGTCGTTCAATATTTACCCTTGGTTAATAATTTCTAAGACTTCAACCAGCCTACGCAAACCTTTCATGACTCCATGCTTCTCTTGCACTTCTGCTGGTATGAGAACAACGATATCTCTCTTGAGCTTTCTGAGATAAAAATCAGACCTTCATCAATGCACACCTTGCGGACGTTCACTACACTCCTTGTAGGAATTTTCAGGAAGAGAAAAAATTGAAACTCATTCTTCTCCTCTCTTAGTCTTTATACACTCAACATGAAATCATACACATACACAACATTGAGATAAATGAATAACAGAGAGACAAAACAACTGTAAGCATACCCTTCAACAAATGTAAGTAGTAAGCATCATAACACCATGAAAATTGAGTCAAGTTTCATATATTAATTCAAATGCTCTTGTACATGGGTTATTCTCTACAGCTCTCTGCTACATCTCTACAGCTTATGAAATTCTGAATGATAATAAAAAATTTCAATGGTACAAGGGTGAGGGTGTCTATATCCATTTTCCCTCTATGCTTCTAAATTGTCTAATCTATTAAATAAAATATACCTAATTTCATTAAACAGACTTAAATGCCTATTACATTCTATAGATGATGGTAATTCCTCCAGATCTGTTCATATCTCCAAGACATAAATGCAAGTACTCTTCTCCTAGCTATTACATTAATGCTTCAAATTTCAAAATTCAAAATGGTTTCATAAAAACGTCCTCCTTTTCTTTTCATCTATGCGTCTAGCTATTCCTTTGGCTAGGCACATGCTTTGGCTTCATACAGTGCTCCTACATCAGATCGAGGGAGATTCATAGTCGTCGATCTCGTCTAAGGGATAAATTTCAGGTTTTGGGGTTTGAAGAGTGAAAAGACACGAATATCTTGCATCATTGAGTCACCAAATGAAAAAGGCACCTCTTGGCGTGGTTTGAGGTCACAACTTCATGGTCACATGGGGTGAAGACTCGCACCTGGTGCATGTTTGCACAGGTGGGGTTTTCATCGAAGGACCTATGGATTGTTTTATTGGAGGTTCCAACAGGGACCGAAGGAGCTAATCCAACTCAGTGTTGTGAGGGAAGAACGATCCTTGATCGGGAGGTCAGTGGAACCTGCTAAGGTAGAGGTAGGGGGTCTGTGTCAGAAGTGGTATCAGAGCTGATATTTTCATCTGTAGACTTTAGGCGAAGGAGACAACAGGTGAAGGAGGAGACAACATGTTGATTCTCTATGGCAATTGTTGCAAGGTGCGTAGTAGTCAATAGATAGTCAGGAGGACTATAAGGAAGGATGGAAGAACTCACGGTTGCAGAGTGACAACAACAAGTTTTCCAGGAGGGTAGACATGAACAAGAAGATGGCTATTGAAGGCCATGGATGTGGTGGAAATAAGAACCACTAGAAATAGAGAAAATATGAGATGGATGAAGAGCTCACTAAGATAAGGGCGAGGATGGAGAAGATTGCGTTGCAGATGTAGTAGGATGCAAAGACACATTGGGTATATGAATGGCCCATGAAAACAAAGGTGAAATGGCCAGTCAAAGAATTTTTGGCCAGAAGACAACAAAGGTTGTTGAGGAGGTGGTTGAGGTATGTGGAAAGCCTCAGAGATGAAGAAGAGATGGTTTATGTGTGTGAACCAGAAGATGGGAGAAATCTCAGTGACGATGAAGAGGATAGATCAAGCAGAGATCTCATAGACTTCCAAGTGGGCAGAGATGGAATTTCAAATTGCTAGGTGGGAAATAGAAAGAGATCAAGTGAAGGTATCGTATACCGTGAGGAGGGCAGTGCTGAAAGTTAAAATTTCCAGGAGGGCACTGACATGGGATCGATTGATCTCATAGACTGCCAGGTGGGTAGAGGAAGAGGAGAAAATCCATATTGCCATGAGGGAAAGGGAGAGAAGATGAGTCCACATGAGATTCTCATGAACTCAAAGGTGAGTTCAAATCAGCTAGAGTGGCTGATAGAGAAGGAAGATCAAAAGAGTGTTCTAATGATTGGAGGGAGAAGAGTATTCATACCAAGCAGCCTAGTGGAGGTCAATGCAAAGGATGAAGGTGTAGCAGAGGAAGAAGGAAATATAGAAGAAACTATCACGAAAGAAGAATTGAGGCACACATTAGGAGATACCCCAACAAAAGGAGAAGAAGATGAGAATTCAGATGAATGGCTCAAATATTTCAGCTAGGTAGCTAAAACAAAGACACCTACAACATTGAAGCTGACAGCAAGAGAAGAGAATGAAGATAAGATGTTCACTCCATGGGAGAAGGAGTTAGAAATGCTGGAGGATTGGTTGAACCATCCAGAGCCAGTAGATGACTACCATGAGAAAATAGTCATGCAGATGTTAGCAGAAGAGAATTCAGAGTAATTGCTTAGAAATTTTAGCCACGGAGATGAACAGATGATGATTGCAGTGCTGAGGCATGCAGTAGAAGATGAAGGGAAATTCCAGTCTGAGGAGTAGCTGGAGGAGGATGGAATTCAACCAACATAAGAGAAAATGGAAGAAGCAAATTTGTCAGAGAAGGTGACTAAACAACAGGTTAGTCAGGAAGATAAGACTATAAAGCTAAATTTTGCAGCAGGGTGGCAAGTTGAGGCCACAGAGGAAGAAGATGGCATGGTAGATCTAGTTGATCTACCCATTTGCAGGGAGGAAGTGAAACAGAGCAGGATGCAATAGGAGAGACAACCTTGGGAGCAGTTGTATGTGATGGTTTCAATCCCCATATCTATTTGAACACTTCAAAGGTGTTATCCCTCCTGACCTTTCACTTGCAAACTCAAGCCTCCAAAAATATCCCTGCTCGCACTACTTGCGGAAAACTTTCAAACAACCTCCGGTTATTTGATTCTTTGACCCTTTACACTCTTTTCAATAGTAGTCCTTCAATATTTACCCTTGGTTGATAATTTCTAAGACTTCAACCAGCCTGCGCACACCTTTCATGATTCCATGCTTCTCTTCCACTTCTGCTGGTATGAGAACAACGATATCTCTCTTGAGCTTTCTGAGATAAAAATTAGACCTTCCTCAATGCACACCTTGCGGACGTTCACTGCACTCCTTGTAGGAATTTTCAGGAAGAGAAACAGTTGAAACTCATTTTTCTCCTCTCTTAGACTTCATACACTCAACATGAAATCATACACATACACATCATTGAGATAAATGCATAATAGAGAGACAAAACAACTGTAAGCATACCCTTCAAAAAATGTAAGCAGTAAGCATCATAACACAATGAAAATTGAGTCAAGTTTCATATATTAACTCAAATTCTCTTGTACATGGGTTCTTCTCTACAACTCTCTACTACATCTCTACAGCTAATGAAATTCTGAATGATAATAAAAAATTTCAATGGTACAAGGGTGAGGGTGTCTATATCCGTTTTCCCTCCTATGCTTATAGATTGTCTAATCTATTAAATCAAATCTACCTAATTTCATTAAACAAACTTAAATACCTATTACATTCTATGGATGAGGGTAATTCCTCTAGATCTGTTCATATCTCCAAGACATAAATGCAAGTACTCTTCTCCTAGCTATTACATTAATGCTTCAAATTTCAAAACTCAAAATGTTTTCATAAAAATGTGCTCCTTTTTTTTCATCTATGTGTCTAGCTATTCCTTTGGCTAGGCACATGATTTGGCTTGGTACAATGCTCCTACATCAGATCGAGGGAGGCTCATAGTCGTCAATCTCGTCTAAGGAAGAAATTTCGGGTTTTGGGGTTTGAAGAGTGAAAAGACTCGAATCTCTTGCATCATTGAGTCACCAAATGCAAAAGGCACCTCTTGGCGTGGTTTGAGGTTACAACGTCATGGTCACGTGGGGTGAAGACTTGCACCTGGTGCATGTTTGCACAGGTGGGGTTTTCATGGAAGGACCTGTGGATTGTTTTATTGGAGATTCCAGCAGGGACCGAAGGAGCTAATCCAACTCAGTGTTTTGAGGGAATAACGATCCTTGATCGGGAGGTCAGTGGACCCTGCTAAGGCAGAGGTAGGGGGTCTGTGTCATAAGTGGTATCAGAGCTGATATTTTCATCTGTAGACTTTAGGCTAAGGAGACAACAGGTGAAGGAGGAGACACGGTGTTGATTCTCTATGGAGATTGTTGCAAGGTGCATAGCAGTCAATAGATAGTCAGAAGGACTGTAGGGAAGGCCGGAAGCACTCACGATTGCAGAGTGACAGCAACAAGTTTTCCAGGAGGGAAGACATGAACAATAATATGGATACTAAAGTCCATGGATGTGGTGGAAATAAGAACCACCAGCAATAGAGAAAAGATGAGATGGATTTAGAGATCACTGAGATAAGGGTGAGGATGGAGAAGCTTGCATGGCAGATGCAGTAGGATGAAAAGCCACATTGGGTATATGAATGGCCCATGAAAACAAAGGTGAAATGGCCAGTCAAATAATTTTTGGCCAAAAGACAACAAAGGTTGTTGAGGAGGTGACTAAGGTATGTGGAAAGCCTCAGCGATGAAGAAGAGATGGTTCATGTGTGTCAACCAGAAGCTGGGAGAAATCTCAGTGATGATAAAGAGGAGAGATCGAGCAGAGATCTCATAGACTGCCAAGTGGGCAGAGATGGACTTTCAAATTGCCAGGTGGGAAATAGAAAGAGATCAAGTGAAGGTATCGTATACTGCCAGGAGGGCAGTGCTGAAAGTTCAAATTCCCATAAGGGAACTGAGATGGGATCAATTGATCTCATAGACTTCCAGGTGGGAAGAGGAAGAGGAGAAAATCCATATTTCCATGAGGTAAAGGGAGAGAAGATGAGTCCACTTGAGAGTCTCATGAACTCAGAGGTGAGTTCAAATCAGCTAGAGTGGCTGATAGAGAAGGAAGATCAAGAGAGCATTCTAATGATTGGAGGGAGAAGAGTATTCATACCAAGCAGTCTAGTGGAGGCCGATGCAAAGGATGAAGGTGTAGAAGAGGAGGAAGGACATCTAGTAGAAACTATCATGAAAGAAGAATTGAGGTACACATTAGGAGATACCCCAACAGAAGGAGAAGAAGGCGAGAATTCAGATGAATGGCTCAAAGATTTCAGCTAGGTAGCTGAAACAAAGACACCTGCAACACTGAAGATGATAGTAGGAGAAGAGCATGAAGATAATATGTTCACTGCATGGGAGAAGGAGTTAGAAATGCTAGAGGATTGGTTGAACCATCTAGAGCCAGTAGATGACTGCCATGAGAAAATAGTCATGCAGATGTTAGTAGAAGAGAATTAAGAGGAATTGCTCAGAAATTTCAGCCAGGGAGCTGAACAGATGATGACTGTAGTGCTGAGGCATACAGTAGAATATGAAGGGAAATTCCAGTCTGAGGAGTAGCTGGAGGAGGATAGAATTCAACCAGCATAAGAGAAAATAGCAGAAGCAACTTTTTCAGAGAAGGTGACCGAATAACAGGTCAGTCAGGAAGATAAGACTGTAAAGATAAATTTTGTAGCAGGGTGGCAAGTTGAGGCCACAGAGGAAGAAGATGGCATGGGATATCTAGTTGATCTACCCATTTGCAGGGAAGAAGTGCAACAGAGCAGGCCGCAAAAGGAGAGCCAGTCCCGGGAGCAGATGTATGAGATAATTGAGGAGATCATAAGGCTGATGATCAGATCAACAGAAGCAGCCAACAAAGGGGAGTTGAGTAGAGGAGAACCTGCCATAGCAGTAGGGCAGCAAAAGCAATGGCAGTAGCAAAGCAGTGGAGTAGATGGACAACTCTAGAGAACTATTTGGGATCCAGGTAGATTTCAACAATGGTGTTGGGAAGCTCATGAGTAGGAGCTCATGATTTTTGCAGTAGAGGATTATGATGAAGGAGCATCGCTCCAAGCCAACTACGTGCTATCCAACCAACACACCCAGCACCTGTTCAATCAAGAAGAGAGGAACAACCCTCTCACTTTCAAATTTAGAATTTGAATTTAATGTATTAAATGTTTGTAAGTCTAGTAGATCTGAATCCATGCCTTCAAGCATGATGTAGTTGCTGTCACCTTAATGGCTAACAGGTTTATGGGGATCTAGATCCAATTCGGATTAGATGGCCCATTCAATGTAATTCATTGTAATTAATGAGAGTTGGTGAGGATGGAGGGAACTATTTGAGGAGACCCCTTTTGTAAAAAGATATTTTTTTTTTTTTTTAGTGAGGCAAAGAATAATAGAGAGAATAGATTAGATAGGAGAGGAGAGCCGAGATTCTGTAACAGGAGTCGTTGTCTATTGAGTTCTTTGATTTTTAGGTTTGGGTTATTTGTGGCTTCATGCAAGAGGTTGCATGACATAATACTACGGGTTCTGTAAGCCAGAACAATGAATGCACTTTTGAATTATGCAGAATTTCAGACAGAGACGTGCCAAAAGGGCACACGAGCTGAAGTCATTGACTCAAGGAGGAAGCCTTAAGGTTTTTGAACACCTTGAAGGAGAAACTGTGCAGAGGAGAGCACAGAGAGGAGACTTTGAATTGTCAAGAATTATGTAAAGGATCTGCCAGGAGGGCATTGAGAAAATTCACAGGATGCATTGAGGAGAACTCTATTTCGAGTTTAGAGAGAAAATAGAACCACTAAGGATTTTGTGGAAACTCTACTAAGAGGGATTTGAGCAGTTGCAGGGAGTGCACAGAAGGAACTCTTGTTGAGTTCACAGAGAAGAGAAGTGTCACATGAGGAGAGATACTCACAGAGTTACTGAATACTCTGTTAATATCAACAAGGAGGGCTTGAGAAGAAGGTCATCAAGAGGACACCAGATTTCTCTTTGAGGACATAGAAGGGTGAGTCACCTAGAATCTTAGGTAAATAAATCTCAGGAAGGATAGTGCCTTAGCACACCAAGTAACAACAGACTGAGAAGAAGGTCGATAAACCCTTTAAGGTTAGACAGTCTTGTCACAAGAGGAGACACTCACAGGGTTACTAAACACCCTGTAGGGTCAACAAAGTTTGCTTGAGCAGGAAGTTTCCAGAGGGCACTTGCATCCCTTCAAGAAGATAAAGGGACAGAGACACTATGAGGTAAGAGCCACAGATAAGCTCAGAAGAGATAGCACCATTTCGTGCATAGGTCCTGCAAGAGGTTGCAGAGTTCAAAGAAACCTTTGAGGTTCAGAGGAATAAATCTCAGGAGGAGGAACACCTCTTAGAATACATGCAGGAGCCACGGTTATAGGCTTCGCAGTAAAGAAAAAGGTCAAAGCCTTTTGGAGAAAGAAATATTCCAAGGCAAAGGAAGAAGGCCATGCTCAAGGTAGAGCACAACTGTGATTAGATCAGCTAGAGAGGAGATATCTAGGTCGTTTAAGTCTATGTCCGGACACACACAAGAAAGTGCAGAAGGAAGAGAAACAGATGTGGGTCGTCAGATCTAGTGAAAAGGACCGATAGCCATTAGATCTAGAGGAAGGCACATGGAGTTTAACCTTTGGGATGTTGCACAGGAGAAGAGTTGAAACAAACGGTGGAGATGCTTCATGGAGAAGTGATGAAATCCCATGGACCATTGAATCTCGCAGATCTGTGAGAAGGTTAAGGATGAGTGTCTTTTAGCATTTCAACATTTCGTGGTTCGGGAAGTAGAGGAGGTTGTGATTTTGGAGTCACTGCATTGTGAACTCCCAGTTCATGAAACTTCGAAAAGGCCTATAGCTGTCAGATCATTTTGGGAATTCCAGGTCCGTAAGTTTGGAGCACAGACCAAATGGCTTCGGAGGTAAGGCTTCAATAAAAATCTTGAAAGGTTGTGGGTCGTCGATGCAGTTGAATCATGATCATAGGTTCAATAGGAATTAGGACCGTTGATATCTCAAGGGGGACATTTCAACATTTTGGGGTCCGAGAGATCGAAGAACCTAGAATCATCTACAGCTGGAATCATGAATTATGAAATCGTGAAAAGTGGGTCATGGTCGTGGGTAGATTTTGGAATTTCGGGACCTGGATGTTTGAGAGGCCAAGAGTCGGGAGACATGGAGTCTTGACTCGTGAAATCATGAAACCCTAAAAGCATTTAGAAGAATAGCATGAGCTAGAGTCGTTAAGCCCTTTTCAACATTTCGACAAATGGGTGTTCAAGAGCGAAGGAGCTCTGAGACGTGGAGTCCCAAATTGCGAAATCATGAAACGATCATGGTCGTCGATCTCAACAAAGGAGAAATTTTGGAGTTCAAGGAATGGTGTGACTAGTGGTTTGGTTCACTGCATTTCAAACTCCCAGTTACCGAAATCCTGATACAGCCAAAACCATTGGATCGAGGGAGGCTCATAGTAGTCGATCTCATCTAAGGGAGCAATTTCAGGTTTCGGGGTTTGAAGAGTCAAAAGACTCAAATCTCTTGTATCGTTGAATCGTGAAATGTGAAAGGCACCTCTTGGTGTGGTTTGAGGTCACAATGTCATGGTCGCGTGGGGTGAAGACTCACACCTGGTGCATGTTTGTGCAGGTGGAGTTTTCATGGAAGGAACTGTGGATTGTTTTATTGGAGGTTCGAGCAGGGACCGAAGGAGCTAATCCAAATTAGTGTTGTTAGGGAAGAACGATCCTTGACTGGGAGGTCAGCAGACCCTGCCAAGGAAGAGGTAGGGGGTCTGCATCACCTTCTCTATGATTGACCTTTATTATGCATGAAATTCAATACAATTGACCTTGGTTGAGCATGGCCATGGTTGAATGTCATTGACCATGCTTGAAAATGGTTAACCATGTTTGACGATGGTTTATGTTTTTCACATAGCGACATTGGGAAATGGTCCTCTGACTGGAATGTTGGGATATGTTTGTCACATTGTGACATTGGGTTGTGTACATCACATTGCAACAAAGGGTTATCTTCATCAGAAAATGACATTTGGAATGTTTCTCAAATTATGATGAGAAACATTGGAAATGTCAGACAATTGGAAATACCTCTCACATTCCGATAATGGTTAAGGGTTTCTTGTTCACATGACTTCGTAAGGTTTTGGTCATCACAATGTGACGTAGGGTTTTTGTTTGACACAATGTGGTTCTCGAATATGTTTTTCATAGTTTCATAGTGGGTTATGTTCATTTCATATTGATGTTGGGAAATGGTACTCTCACTTGAATGTTGGGCTATGTTTGTCACATTGCGACATGACATCGTAAGATTATGGTCGTCACATTGTTACATAGAGTTTTTGTTTGACATAATGTGGTGTTGGAATAGGTTTTTCATAGTCTGATAGTGGGTTATATTCATCACATAGAGATGTTAGGAAATGGTAATCTCATTAGGATGTTGGTATTGTTTGTCACATTGTGACATTGAGTTGTGTACATCACATTGCAACAATGGGTTATCTTTTCCAGACAATGGCATTTGGAAAATTTCTCACATTATGATGATAGGATATTTGGGTCACACTGGGACGACAAGTTTATGGTAATCACATTACGCCAACTATGCTATGTTCATCACATTGCAATAATATGTCTATGTTCATCACATTACGACGGTGGGACTATGTTTGACACATCGTGACATTATTGTTTTTGTCATATTGTGACACTACTATGTTCACCTTGAAACATTATTATGTTCATCAATATGAAACAAAAAGTACATGTTCGTCACATTGCGACAATATCGATATGTTTGTCACATTATGATGATAGGGCTATGTTCGTCACATTCTGACAATATGGGTATGTTCGTCCAATTGTGACATTACTATGTTTGTCAAATTGTGACACTACTATGTTTGTCACATTGCAACATTACAATGTTCATTGATTTGTGACGAAAAGGCTATGTTTGTAACATTGTGACAATATGGGTATGTTCGTCACATTACCATGATGAGGCTATGTTTGTCACATTGCGATGATAGGGCTATGTTTGACACATTGCGACATTACTATGTTTATTGTATTTTGACACTACCATGTTTGTCATATTGCAACATTAATATGTTCATTACTTTGTGATGGAAAGACCATGTTCATCACATTGTGACAATATGGGTATGTTCATCACAATGTGACAACAAGCTATGTTCATCACATTAAGATGAGAGGGTTATGTTTGGTGCATTGCAACATTACTATGTTTGTGAGATTGTGACACTATTATGTTTATCACATTGTAACTTTACTATAATCATAAATTTGCGACAACAAGGCTATGTTCATCAAATTGTGACAATATGGGTATGTTCATCACATTATGAAAATGGGGCTATGTTTGTAACATTTCGAGGAGAGATATTTGTTTGAAAAATTGTGAGATTAATATGATTATTAGATTATTAGAGTACTATGTTCATCATGTTGCAACATTACTATGTTAATCATTTTGTGATGACAAGGTTTCATTTGTCACATTGTGACAATATGGGTATGTTTGTCACATTACAATGACGGGATATGTTCATCACAACACAACGATAGGGTTATGTTTGATACATTGAAAAATCACTATGTTTGTTATATTGTGACACTACTATGTTCACCAAATTGCAAAATTATTATTTTAATCACTTTGTGATGACAAGGCTATGTTCATCACATTGTGACAATATGGATATGTTTGTCACATTATGACAGTGGGGCTATATTCGTCACATTACAACAATGGGGCTATGTTAATCACATTATGACATTACTATCTCTTTTATATTGTGACACTACTATGTTCATCACATTGCAAGATTACTATGTTCATCACTTTGCTACAACAAGTTTATGTTCATCACATTGAACCAATATTGGCTATGTTTTTCACATTACGATGGTGGGATATGTTCGACACGTTGTGAAATTACTATGGTTGTCATATTGTGATGTTACTATGTTCGTCATGTCATAATGTTCAGTTTTTTTCATCATACTTGAACGTTGGGTCATGTTCGTCACATGACAAGGTTGGTTTATGTTCAACACATTACAAGAAGGAAGTTTTGACAAGTTGTTTTCTTTAAAAATATAATGAATTGTTTCCTTTGTCATAAATATAGAAAATTTGAACTGGTGTGATGTATTACATAATATTCAACTTAATATCATAATTTTTCTAAGGATATTGATAAAAAATCATGTTTAATTTTACACATGATGAATTTTACTTGTTCTAAAGAAATTGAAGTGGCAGTAAAAGAAATGGTTAGTCTAGTTCCAAAAAGATGAGGTTTATTCATCTCAATAGGAAGTTGTACAACTACTTTTTCCTTCTTGTAATAGAGCTTGGAGTCCAGTCATTGAATTCTTTTACCTCATTTTATGACACTTCCATTGCAATTTCAACATTCCTATACCAGTGCATTGTTTGTAGTTTTTAGAATATACATTCAGGTGCCTTATCAAAACTTCATTTTGGTATTAGAGAAAAACTTCTTGTGTTCATGTGGTAATGGAGAAGATTCCTTGTGTTGGTCTGGTACTAAGATTGTGATCCAGTACTAATGGTGAAATTTTTGTAAAAATTTTCCTATACCTGATGTTTTCTTTGTTTGAAAAAGCACACTTTTGGTAATGGAGGAATGAGATAATTATTTTATTCCTTTTATTAATAATCATATTAATTTTTTTATAAACATATGGTTACTCTCATGAAACTTTGTTAAATTAAGTTGTTAAACCTCCCTATCATTATATTCTGAAGTCCTCATATGTATTCCCCTATTTTTAAAATCAGTTACGATGGAGTGATTGTTGATATGATTTGGGACATAACAATCATAACTTGAGCAGGATTGGTACAATGTGAAAATCTCTTGTTGAATATTCATGTTCATGTGATGTCAAAATTATGATTATGCCACCTTCCATAACCTTACATTTTTAATTTTTGATTCAAACCTATGACATAGACTATTGCATGATGGTGAATTTCGATCAAATCGACCATCCCTACAATCATTACGAAAAACAATGTGAATGGGATGTGACATTACTTTTGGATATGATCATCACATTATCCATTGATGCGATCCCTCAACATAATTTCTAACTTGTCCTTACCTCACCATCATTGTAATGATTTGATCATTTAATTCTTGTTTCAATTCATAAATGCTCTTTTGGATGCCTTTTCCATCCATATGAGCATTATTTACCCATTCCACATGATACAACCTCCACTCTATTCCTTCCTACTATCAATTCATCCCGTTACTCTTTCTCCATCACATTGTTTTCATATTTTTTCTTCCAGTACAAAACCCTCGCCCCAATCCTATTGCCTATATTTAATTTGAGACCTATTTTTAAGATGGCATGGGGGTTGAAAGGCATGAACCCGTGTTCCATATTTACAGACAAACGAAGGAATATCAAGCATGTAGAGAGAAGTTTGAGAGGGTCGGATGGGTTCCTTTTCTGGAAAAATTCAAAGGACATCATGAGGGAATCTCCCATTCCTTCACCCAAAGTTATGATGGAGAGAGTTTCAATTTGGTAGAACTAAGTTTAAAAATCACCGAATCCACCATAGCAGGAGCGACAGGTTTACCCTGTATAAGAGAGAAATATTTCAAAGGTATCATTATTGATAAGAGGCTCTGTCATAATTTTTGAAGCCCAAACATCTGGACCCAGATTGGAAAAAAGGAATCTCCCAGAGATGGATCAAGGAGGAATATTGGACGATGATTTTCATCTTGAAGAGGTTTTTAATCTGTGAAGGGAGGTATGTTGTAACTTTCCTTTATCATTTAAGGTGTTGGAAATACTGAGAGGGGGGTGAATCTGTATTTAGAGAAATTAGTATGTTTTAACTTGTACTTCAATCAGATCACACATTCAATTTATATCCAATCAATAATGAATACTATCCAATGAACAATGAAGAATAGTATAAGACATACACCGATACACCATGCATAGTATATAAGAAGTAATCATGTATTATTTTCAAGGGAAGTAATGACTTCCAAAGGTAGCTACAAATTCCAAATATAAAGGGAGGGATAAACCTCCAAAAGGAAGATACAATCCTTGAATATCAGGAGAGGGTTGACCTCTCCATCCTTTCTCCTTCCTTCCACCCAAGAATATATGATAGATAATAAAACTTTACATTAAATTATCACCATCAACCAACCATCACATAGAACCTGATAATTCTTCTTGAGACTTCTTCAAATTCTACAATTGTTCACTTCTTGGAATACTCTGATCCTATATATAATATTACTCAATTTATTCTCTGAAACCCCTCCAAGTTTCACTCCTTGAATCCTCCCAAAAAAGGAGTTATAGAGAAAATGGTAGAACTTGTTCAATTCTTGTTTATTGAGGAGAGTGAACTTGTACATAATGCCCCACACTCAATATTTAACACCATATTATGAAATTTGTACACAAGAAACTTTAACCCGTACTCTTTCCAGTGAAATTGGTCTCACTTCATTTGGATTCTCTATGAATATGTTATGATTTTTTTACACGGAACATTTGTTTATGACTAGCTTCAAGACTAGTCAAAAACCCTATGTTCCACAAAGGGTATCTCCAACATTATAGAGAATAAAGAGTTGAAATTTTTCCACTGGTATCTAGATATGTCTTCTCAATAGCCTATGAATTTCACCATATGAATCGTTCTAGAAACAAATTTATAGAAACAATGGTAAGATGACCTTTAAATAACATACATTAGAACACATCACCAAAATAATTCATCCTCTCTTAAAATTCAACCTTCTTTACTTCATATTTCCTCAGAAATTTGAATTATATCTCCTTTTTCATTAATAAACTTGTGTGTGTAGAAACAATAACGTATAATGAGATGTATTTATACCCTTTATGACACTTCCTTTTAGCATTAGGTCCGACATGTAGTTTCTACTTCAATTCACATTGGCATCTTCAAAAATTAATTTCTCCAAGTCAATCGTGAGGATCCATGTGACATGCCACATACCAACGGAAGTGGCATGACTTATATTATCCATCCATCAATGTTTTATCTACATGTGTAATTTCCTTCATGTCTATCTACTTTGATCAACTGTGGGGTCCAAAATCCAATGGCTAGGGTTGACATCAATGAAAACAACCAATCTTCCAACATAAGGCTACTGTTACATTTTGAGGGTGGAACACAAATTCATTTTCCCCATTTTCTTTGGATGAGTTTGAATAAAATGGTTAGAGGGGTAAAGTATGCCTTGAATAAGCATGAAACAAGTCTCTATCACTATGGGTTGATGAAACTACTTGTTGTTCATGAGTTTGAGAAAACAAGACAATAGTTGGAAGAAACCCCTCACATAAAACTTTACTCTAGAGGAGGTTTCTAAATCTGTGGAACCAAATGTGATAGAAGAATGTAGTAAGGAGTCAGGAAGAAATAAGGGGGGCAGTAAAAAAGAAATAAAGAAGCCAAGTAATGAAGTAGACATTGTTGGTCCTAGCTAACTGAACTATGATAGAAAATTGGAAAAAGGAAAAATAGTAGTGTTAGAAGAACCACCTACACCTATCATGGAACGATCATTCAAAACCAAGAAACCTTTCCCAAACCTATCCACTAAAAGAAAAACATAAATCAGTGAGAAAAGAAGGAAGAAACAAAGGTTTGGTAGTGATGCAAGAGAAATTGTAGATAGTGTTCCTGATGTAATTGTTGAATTACCTTAGGAGGAGGTTGGAGAATCGGGGAAGATCTCTTAATTGAGAGTTAAAGGTAAGAAAAAACTAAAAATCAATGAAGAGAGTGTCATGGCACAGTCCTCTTGTAGAAAGACAATAAATGCACAGGAAGAACAAGTTCTAGTGCCTACATGTGAGTCCTCTAGAAGAAAAACAAGGAAGGAACAGGGAAAACAAATTCCAATCCCCATATCTGAGCCAAAAAATAAGAAAAGGCGATTGTTTGAGAATAAAATTTCTATTCCTGTTATATAACCCAATGAAGCATCATGTTCAACATGCATAACCACTAAGAGAATGGATGAATAGGTGACAATTCCTCGTGTTCCTTGTTTTCCTGAGGATCCAGTTGATATTCTGACTTCACCAGAGGAACAAGATATGCATGTAGAAACTATTAGTGAAACTGGGGAGTTAGTAACAAATAATCTATAGGATTTAAGGAAGGAAGTTGAATCCAGGGAGGAGGTTAATGAAAAAGAAACACTTTCACATGTCAGTTCTTTGAAAAAAAAGTAGTTGGTACTAAACATTGAAAGGATTACAAAACAAAATGAATAATTGAAGCAAGAAGTGGACGAGTATAAATATTTGGAAAAACACATCAAGAAATAAAATGCACAGTTGAAGGAGCATAATCGAAGGTTACATTATGAGCATGATGAGGTCTCTACCAAGCTCAATAAGTTTCTATACCTGATACAATACACCATAGTTATTAAGATGAAACTTAAGGACGAGGCTTCCAATTTTGATATCATAAAACCAGAAAATTAATATTCATGCAGGATGGAAGACAATACCAATTTAGCAATTTTCAGAACCAATTAGCAATTTTTGCATGAGCACATGCAATGAATTGGGCATGGGGGAAATTTTGGGTCTCCTTTTTTATGCCTCCAATTATCTTATCTTGTCCTCTATCTTGACCAAATTTACCTCAAACCTATGCACCATTTGCCTATTTTATTCAAAGACAAGTCTTTTAGCCATTCTTGTGTATATATGAGCTAACCTATGTTTAAATCATGATTTATGAGATTTATTAATAATTGGAATTGAATAATTGATGTTAAATTCTCTCTAATTACCTTGGTTGAATCAATAATATCTTATGACATAGTTCCTACTCATCCGGTACCCATTTTAGCGTTCATCTGGTATTCAATTCGTTGGGTACGAATCATGTGCTCATCTGGTACCAATGTTGTGCTCATTCAATACCTATTTATGTACTTGTCTAGTACCTATTTCTATGGTATTCTGGTACCATTGCATTTGAATTTACACGTTTGGTACCGATCTTCATGTTCCAGGTAGGCACATTTGGTACTAGTTCTACATCTTCAGGCATGGGTGTTTGAACGAATTTTCTTTCGATGGGTCCAAGGATTTTGGTGGATAGAACATCTTTTTTTCATTGAAGACGACAATACATCTCATCCTCATTCACTTTGTGTCATGAGGTTGAAGTTGTTCCCATGAAAATTTTTATATCAACCAATTTTAATATGTATGCAATCATTTGATGTTATATCTAGGTCTTGGTTGTAACAGTTGTTTCTCTTTAAAAGAGAAGGCCTTGTAGATGATATATGTACATAGAAATAATTAAGCATTGTTATGATTTAGATTTGATTCTTGAGAAAACTATTGATTGTACACCTATTGTTGAAGTAATTATATGAATTACAATTAATGGAATCTATGTGTGTGATCAAATACTTCATTCTGTAAGTTTCTTTTAAAGCTACCTTGTTGGTATGGCAAGGGCCCACCGACCCAACCAAGATAAGCCTCCTTGTATGTATATTTGTGTGAATATAATTATGGTTTTTGTGTGGATAAAACAATTATGTGTTTTGATCATAGCATCTCACTTTATTTATATTGTGTTTCAGTAAATCATTTAACAAAACACAAAACAAATTTGTGTCAATTTTGAGTGAGTGAGCATTTCTGATTGCAACATAGATTTATAAGTAAATATTTCTTATTTTTGTGTGTCTGTGTGGACAATCATTTGTTATATTGAATGCTTTAATTTTTGTTTTTATATTGCAAATCTAGGGAGAATTAAGATCTCCATCTCTCACCCTACATGAACCTATAATGGAGTATCTCACTACACCTAGTATTTCTTCTATGATTTATTAGGTTATGAATGATTTTCCTTTTAAGAATGTGCAGAGTGTTAATAACATATTGTTGTTAAATTAGTTTCTAAAGGAAACATAGTCAAATTTCATCTTTCCCTTTCATGAACTTGTAAATGAACATATTCATTACCTGAGCAAAAGTCTTTAAATCACATGCTTGTTGAGGTTTATTTTATGAGTTTTTATTTCTAGTTTTTAAATTGTGTGAAGAATATTGTTTGAAGATTGTGAAATAGAGCATTGGTTTTGGAGTTTTTCTTATGTAGGCTATATGCTTCATACATAGGAGCTTATCGGTTATCATCACATATAGTGAATCAACTCTATTGATTATGAAACCGGATTGACATATTAAATGATTGCAATATATTGAACATATAATTGCACCAACACCACCTGCAATTAGGTTGTTATAATATTATTCGTGTGTGGTAGTTTTGTATATATGATTCACATATTCTGTAAGAATATTGTCTTTCACAGGTTCCACATACCTTCCTCCTTCTCAGGGATCCAATGGTGCAATAACTCTGTATTCTCCTGATTCAAATATCATCTATCTTGAATTCAAGTTAATAATAGCTTGTTTATCAAAATCCCAATCCAGGCCCAATAGTGTTGGATATGGTGAAGTGTTATCTACTATTTCAATGACCTCAAAGTCTTCCATGGTGCACACATGATACAAATATACTAGAATCCCCTTGAACCTACCAATTAGCACAATTAAATACTGATTTTCCAACTTTAATTGAATAGGTGAGTAACCGAGTTGAGGTTCTCCCATAGCTTCCCAAGTCTTCTTTGGAAGAACATTGAATTTAGATCCTAAGTCTAGTATGATATCCCCCATATTGAATTCTCCTATTTTTGCATTCAATCTAAATTCGCTTCTAGTTCTTCTCTTCTTACAGCGATTTACTCTTTTTACCCCTTCTTCCCTAGGATTACACTATTCTAACATATTTGATAGTTTTTGTACGCAATTTGTATCAGTCAAAAATTTTACACATGACCCCAAAACATTTCTTAAGTTAATTACTTAGTTTTAAGACTACCCTTGATTAGTTTTATCAAATAATGAAGGAGTGTCATACATGGGTATCTCATCTTATGGTTTAGTCCCTAAAGTAGACACAATATTTTCTTTCTGAATCTCTTTCCTATCCTCTCTAAATATATATTTCTCTTTGCACACATCAAATTTTTTTTGAGGCATTCTATTCTTCCTGACCCACTCATACTGGTCCTGATCCTTCTTGGTTTCATCTTCTTCAGTATTAGCTCCACATCTAATAACTATGTTAATCATATTCTCATCCTCTTCTCTGTTTTCCACCATGATCCATTGCACATTATGATTAGTCTGATTCCTCTTGTCTAGTATATTTATCAAAAGTGTTGGACACTCTTTTGTTTCATGGTATAATGTATGGCAATACATACATGTCACAGGTGGCTTTGGGCTGTCTCTTTCATAGTGCCATAGTTTCTAAATGTTATGACAAACTACTGGTCCTCGACATCATACAAGGCCTCTACCTCCACGACCTCCTGCTTTCAATCCTCTTATGTTTCCTTGATTATCTCTGCATGGTGAGTTATATTGTGGTCCTTGATTATACTATGACTATGCATTATTGTACTATGGTCGTGTTGCACACTATTATGGTTGTTCTCCAAAATGTTGCACATTATTGTACTATGGTTATGCTTGAAAATTATATGAGGGATTATATTGTGGTTGTTTCAGATTGTTATACTATGAATTCTGCGCAAATGTTCATGTTACATGTTCAACCTGCACCCTGTATGTATCTGCAATCCTTTATTTAATCATCTCCAAGGTTCTACAATCCTTGTCTTTGTGTCCAACTAACTTACAAAAGTTATGAAATGTAATATTCGGTATTGTATTGTACTTATGAATTAGGGTGAAATAATAGGGATCATGCCCATGTGTTTTTCAAATCTCACACCATGGTCCTCCTGATGATAAACAGTTTGGCATACCCACTCCAATATATTGTGCAAATAATGGACACTCATTCTTATGATGGCCTTATGTCCTACATATTGTACACCATACATCTTCTCTTTTCTCCTTTCCCTTGTTATGAATCGACTGGAATGTTAATTTTTTCAAATATTTCTTTAGTTCTTCCACAATTGGATATTTATGATTGTACTAGTTTTCTTCTAACTGTAATGTTGCTTGCAGAGTGTTGGCAATAGGCCGAAGTGGAAAGAAGGATGATCGTGGGGAAAGAAAGAGTGCATAGAGTGAAGCAATAGCTAGAAGGAAACACAACACGTGTGCATGCAAGAAAACATGAACAAGGAAAGAAACAGTTGGAAGGAAGAACAACATGCACACGAGAGGAAGACCTAACATAAATAGGGTTAGGGTTTTGGTAATGTATTGTAATGGATGAAAGAAGATTTGAAGAATCTAACATTTCAGCTGAACTAGAATAAGGACAAGGATAAACTAGAAGTTGTTTGGTGTACCACATGCAAGAGAAAAAGACACCACAAGAACGAATGCCCAATGTTCACATAGTATATGAAAATAGGAATGCCAAATCCGTTACCACCAGGAGGACTATGGTGAAAAATCTACAAGAAATCGGGTCATGACCCTTATCACTGCATGATGATCCATAAACACCAGCCAATCCTATAGAGCTCATATTGAACCTTTTTCAAGTCAGTGGGCCATGATGACAAATATTGTATAACTATCGAGTTGATACGAGAAAGGACATCAGATGCATATAGAGTATAGGTAGAAATGATGAATGGGAAAGAAATGCCACAGTTTAATCAAGTTCCAAATCCATACAACACTTTTCATCAACAGTATAATACTACAAAACCACCGTACAATAATGCGCAACTGCAGTACAATACAACACAACCCCAATAAAATACCACACAGTAAAATCAGGACTCTCAGTATAATGCGTCGTGAGGATATCGAGTAGGTTATAGAGGAGGAGGAGGATGATCCAGAGGAGGTTTTGAACGAGGTACAGGACTAATAGTATGTCACAATTGTCAACAACTGGGACACTATGCAAGGGAATGCATACTTCCACCAATGACTTGTATGTATTTTCATGCATCAGATCATGACATGGAAGAATGCCCAATACTACTAGTAAAGATCCAGGAAAAGAGGGGAACAACCAAAACGTTTAGTGGATCTCAACCGAAGTAAAGGATGAAGGAAAGAACATCAATATTTTTACTCATGGAGGACCTAAAACATGAAATGATGTAGTTCGACAGGAACCAATACAAAAACAGTGGGTAAAGAAGAACACAACCAAGGAAACATTTTGATGCGTAAAAGGAGAAGGAGATATTCAAGGAAGCCAGACAAGAATTTTAGAAGGGGGACATGGCGTTGAATTCAACTACGCAACAGAATAAGGAAGCAATAGAATACGAGATGTCACCATCATTGGATCATACCAACGGGATGCAACCCATGGGACAAGTAAGTACCATCAAAGGATTTTTTCAATCATGTGTAAAGGTGTTAAGTGATCCATCATCTATGAAAATATTGCAAAACATACTAGAAAAGTGTAGCAAGGAGACTAAAGAAAAGATAGAACCAAAAAAAGTTAATCACCTACACACAAGAAGAGGAACAAGTAGGGAGTTTAGATGGAATGCTAATATTGGGGATTTCAATATGGGAGACATCATACTAGATATAGGATCTAAAGTTAATGTATTACCAAAGAAAACATGGCAATGCATGGGAGAACCAACATTAGGATACTCACCTATTCAATTGAAACTAGCAAATCAACATAGAGTCCTACCAATAGGTAGACTGAAAGGAGTGAAATTCAACCTATATGGAGTACACACTAAAGTAGATTTTGAAGTTATTGAAATAGTGGATGACACAACACCTTACCCAACATTACTTGGTCTAGATTGGGCATTTGAAAACCAAGATAATGACATTTGATTCAGGAGAATACAGGGTCATCACAACATTAGATCCATCT
>ML841787.1:0-22104 GCA_009831015.1 Picea engelmannii | reverse complement strand
TCTCTCACCCTACATGAACCTATAATGGAGTATCTCACTACACCTAGTATTTCTTCTATGATTTATTAGGTTATGAATGATTTTCCTTTTAAGAATGTGCAGAGTGTTAATAACATATTGTTGTTAAATTAGTTTCTAAAGGAAACATAGTCAAATTTCATCTTTCCCTTTCATGAACTTGTAAATGAACATATTCATTACCTGAGCAAAAGTCTTTAAATCACATGCTTGTTGAGGTTTATTTTATGAGTTTTTATTTCTAGTTTTTAAATTGTGTGAAGAATATTGTTTGAAGATTGTGAAATAGAGCATTGGTTTTGGAGTTTTTCTTATGTAGGCTATATGCTTCATACATAGGAGCTTATCGGTTATCATCACATATAGTGAATCAACTCTATTGATTATGAAACCGGATTGACATATTAAATGATTGCAATATATTGAACATATAATTGCACCAACACCACCTGCAATTAGGTTGTTATAATATTATTCGTGTGTGGTAGTTTTGTATATATGATTCACATATTCTGTAAGAATATTGTCTTTCACAGGTTCCACATACCTTCCTCCTTCTCAGGGATCCAATGGTGCAATAACTCTGTATTCTCCTGATTCAAATATCATCTATCTTGAATTCAAGTTAATAATAGCTTGTTTATCAAAATCCCAATCCAGGCCCAATAGTGTTGGATATGGTGAAGTGTTATCTACTATTTCAATGACCTCAAAGTCTTCCATGGTGCACACATGATACAAATATACTAGAATCCCCTTGAACCTACCAATTAGCACAATTAAATACTGATTTTCCAACTTTAATTGAATAGGTGAGTAACCGAGTTGAGGTTCTCCCATAGCTTCCCAAGTCTTCTTTGGAAGAACATTGAATTTAGATCCTAAGTCTAGTATGATATCCCCCATATTGAATTCTCCTATTTTTGCATTCAATCTAAATTCGCTTCTAGTTCTTCTCTTCTTACAGCGATTTACTCTTTTTACCCCTTCTTCCCTAGGATTACACTATTCTAACATATTTGATAGTTTTTGTACGCAATTTGTATCAGTCAAAAATTTTACACATGACCCCAAAACATTTCTTAAGTTAATTACTTAGTTTTAAGACTACCCTTGATTAGTTTTATCAAATAATGAAGGAGTGTCATACATGGGTATCTCATCTTATGGTTTAGTCCCTAAAGTAGACACAATATTTTCTTTCTGAATCTCTTTCCTATCCTCTCTAAATATATATTTCTCTTTGCACACATCAAATTTTTTTTGAGGCATTCTATTCTTCCTGACCCACTCATACTGGTCCTGATCCTTCTTGGTTTCATCTTCTTCAGTATTAGCTCCACATCTAATAACTATGTTAATCATATTCTCATCCTCTTCTCTGTTTTCCACCATGATCCATTGCACATTATGATTAGTCTGATTCCTCTTGTCTAGTATATTTATCAAAAGTGTTGGACACTCTTTTGTTTCATGGTATAATGTATGGCAATACATACATGTCACAGGTGGCTTTGGGCTGTCTCTTTCATAGTGCCATAGTTTCTAAATGTTATGACAAACTACTGGTCCTCGACATCATACAAGGCCTCTACCTCCACGACCTCCTGCTTTCAATCCTCTTATGTTTCCTTGATTATCTCTGCATGGTGAGTTATATTGTGGTCCTTGATTATACTATGACTATGCATTATTGTACTATGGTCGTGTTGCACACTATTATGGTTGTTCTCCAAAATGTTGCACATTATTGTACTATGGTTATGCTTGAAAATTATATGAGGGATTATATTGTGGTTGTTTCAGATTGTTATACTATGAATTCTGCGCAAATGTTCATGTTACATGTTCAACCTGCACCCTGTATGTATCTGCAATCCTTTATTTAATCATCTCCAAGGTTCTACAATCCTTGTCTTTGTGTCCAACTAACTTACAAAAGTTATGAAATGTAATATTCGGTATTGTATTGTACTTATGAATTAGGGTGAAATAATAGGGATCATGCCCATGTGTTTTTCAAATCTCACACCATGGTCCTCCTGATGATAAACAGTTTGGCATACCCACTCCAATATATTGTGCAAATAATGGACACTCATTCTTATGATGGCCTTATGTCCTACATATTGTACACCATACATCTTCTCTTTTCTCCTTTCCCTTGTTATGAATCGACTGGAATGTTAATTTTTTCAAATATTTCTTTAGTTCTTCCACAATTGGATATTTATGATTGTACTAGTTTTCTTCTAACTGTAATGTTGCTTGCAGAGTGTTGGCAATAGGCCGAAGTGGAAAGAAGGATGATCGTGGGGAAAGAAAGAGTGCATAGAGTGAAGCAATAGCTAGAAGGAAACACAACACGTGTGCATGCAAGAAAACATGAACAAGGAAAGAAACAGTTGGAAGGAAGAACAACATGCACACGAGAGGAAGACCTAACATAAATAGGGTTAGGGTTTTGGTAATGTATTGTAATGGATGAAAGAAGATTTGAAGAATCTAACATTTCAGCTGAACTAGAATAAGGACAAGGATAAACTAGAAGTTGTTTGGTGTACCACATGCAAGAGAAAAAGACACCACAAGAACGAATGCCCAATGTTCACATAGTATATGAAAATAGGAATGCCAAATCCGTTACCACCAGGAGGACTATGGTGAAAAATCTACAAGAAATCGGGTCATGACCCTTATCACTGCATGATGATCCATAAACACCAGCCAATCCTATAGAGCTCATATTGAACCTTTTTCAAGTCAGTGGGCCATGATGACAAATATTGTATAACTATCGAGTTGATACGAGAAAGGACATCAGATGCATATAGAGTATAGGTAGAAATGATGAATGGGAAAGAAATGCCACAGTTTAATCAAGTTCCAAATCCATACAACACTTTTCATCAACAGTATAATACTACAAAACCACCGTACAATAATGCGCAACTGCAGTACAATACAACACAACCCCAATAAAATACCACACAGTAAAATCAGGACTCTCAGTATAATGCGTCGTGAGGATATCGAGTAGGTTATAGAGGAGGAGGAGGATGATCCAGAGGAGGTTTTGAACGAGGTACAGGACTAATAGTATGTCACAATTGTCAACAACTGGGACACTATGCAAGGGAATGCATACTTCCACCAATGACTTGTATGTATTTTCATGCATCAGATCATGACATGGAAGAATGCCCAATACTACTAGTAAAGATCCAGGAAAAGAGGGGAACAACCAAAACGTTTAGTGGATCTCAACCGAAGTAAAGGATGAAGGAAAGAACATCAATATTTTTACTCATGGAGGACCTAAAACATGAAATGATGTAGTTCGACAGGAACCAATACAAAAACAGTGGGTAAAGAAGAACACAACCAAGGAAACATTTTGATGCGTAAAAGGAGAAGGAGATATTCAAGGAAGCCAGACAAGAATTTTAGAAGGGGGACATGGCGTTGAATTCAACTACGCAACAGAATAAGGAAGCAATAGAATACGAGATGTCACCATCATTGGATCATACCAACGGGATGCAACCCATGGGACAAGTAAGTACCATCAAAGGATTTTTTCAATCATGTGTAAAGGTGTTAAGTGATCCATCATCTATGAAAATATTGCAAAACATACTAGAAAAGTGTAGCAAGGAGACTAAAGAAAAGATAGAACCAAAAAAAGTTAATCACCTACACACAAGAAGAGGAACAAGTAGGGAGTTTAGATGGAATGCTAATATTGGGGATTTCAATATGGGAGACATCATACTAGATATAGGATCTAAAGTTAATGTATTACCAAAGAAAACATGGCAATGCATGGGAGAACCAACATTAGGATACTCACCTATTCAATTGAAACTAGCAAATCAACATAGAGTCCTACCAATAGGTAGACTGAAAGGAGTGAAATTCAACCTATATGGAGTACACACTAAAGTAGATTTTGAAGTTATTGAAATAGTGGATGACACAACACCTTACCCAACATTACTTGGTCTAGATTGGGCATTTGAAAACCAAGATAATGACATTTGATTCAGGAGAATACAGGGTCATCACAACATTAGATCCATCTGAAGGGGAGTGGTTTGTAGAACCTACTTGCCTATACCTAGAGGAAATCAACCAGTTGTACAGAACAACTGCACACGGTGAGGATTACATAAACCCAACTACAGATGGGGTACTCAGTTGGCAGAGAATTACTTCATGTGCAACAGACTCAGACACCAATTTAGAGAACCAGAAGAAAAGGCTACATGAAGTATCCACGAGAAGATGTGAAAGAATAGACTGCACAACAAGATGGGTAGGCACAGAAATCAGAGAACCGCCTAGTTTCCATGGAATAAAGGATTTGGAAAAATTCTTGACACAGTATGAAGATGCAACTAGAGACTGTTAGCACTTGATCTAGCACTCAATGCCACACCTGGAAGATGGTGGGGTGTGGACAAGGATACCATCATAGAATGGTATCAATGTAAGAGGCTACTACACATAAGGTTTGGTGCAGAACAAAAAATCAATAAGCAGTAGAAGTATGATGGACATGAGGCACCAACGGAACACTTGGAGGTGTGTAGAATGCAATGGAAAATGAAACCCCTAGAGGAATTGCCTCATCACTTCATACACACTCTAAAGGGCATACCAACAAACTGGTATACAGAACAAGAGTTGCACAAAAGAACTGCGACATGGACAACATTGCAATAGAATTTTACCACACATTTTCATTCGAACATGGAAACCACAACATAGATGCAGCTCTAAAACAGATAAGAGGAGAAATATTTATCAAAGAACAAGATATAGAAGTTATCACAAAAGAGAAACAATGGAATAAAAAGATAGTTAATGGACTGTTGTCATGATATTGGGTGCAAGGGGAAGCACCAGATGAAGATGATCTGCGCAATATTCAGATTGAAGAGGTAGAAGGTGAAAGAGACGTGGAAGGTACACCAATAGAATCGGAATTCATTTCCGCATTGATCAAAGTAAATAAAGTCAATATTTGGACAACCGATCATCTAAAAATGGCCATCATTGGAGACTACTGGGATGATCAAATAGTAGAAAGCATCACAGAGTTGTTGTGTGAATACAACGACTTGTTTCCCACAACCTTTACAGAGATGAAGGGTATAGAAGGAGAATTAGGAGATATGAAGATCGATCAGACAATGACCATATAGACTGAACCCCATATACAAAAAAAAAATCAAATATGATATTGACAAGATGATCAAAGCTGACATCATAGAACCGGTCGAAGATTCAGAATGGATAAGCCCGATGGTAGTACAGGACAAGATATAAGGAGGGATCAGGATATGCATCGACTTAAGAAAGTTGAATGATGCATGCCTACATGACCCTTTCCCTACACCTTTCACGGATGAGGTGTTAGAGAATGTGGGAGGACATGAAGCTTACTCATTCACTGATGGATTCTCAGACTACCATCAAATTAATATAGCACAGGAGGACATATACAAGACCACATTTGCAATAGAATGGGGATCTTATGAGTACACAGTCATGTCGTTTGGACTGAATAATGCTCCAACAATATTCTCTAGAGTGGTCATCACAACATTTAAATAATTCATCCATCAATTTCTTGAAGTATACCTAGATGATTGGACAGTCTATAGTTTGTTAAAAAATCATGTAGAAGTCTTACACCTGATGCTAGAAAAATGCAGACAGTGTCAAATATCACTAAAAATAAAGAAATGTATATTTTGAACATCGTTTGGGATACCATTAGGCCATATAGTATGCAAACAAGGTTTACTAGTAGATCCTGCAAAGATCGTTGTCATTGTTAACTTACCACCACCAAAAAAGTCTGTCGGCTAAGAGCGATGTTGGGACACATAGGTTATTACAGGAAATTTATAAAATGATATGTGCATATCACTACACCGATTGAAAATCTTCTAAGAAAGGATACACAGTTTCAGTGGAATGATGAGTGTCAACACGGTTTGGGTACCTTGAAGGAAAATATGGTTACCACATTGATATTAGTATTTCTAGACTGGGAGAAGACATTCCACGTGCATGTAGATTCATCAGCCGTAGCACTTTGAGCTATCTTGGCACAACCAGGAGCAAGAGACTTTGATCACCCAATAACATTCATGAGCAGAAAGTTATTAGACTCTAAACATAACTATAACACAACCGAAAGAGAAGGCCTAGCTATGGTCTATACACTTCAAAAGTTTCGACATTACTTATTGGGAAAACACTTTAAGATATTCACAGATCACTTAACCATGAAATAATTAGTCAATAAGGCAATGTTGAGGGGGAGAATTTTTCAATGATTACTACTATTTCAAGAATTTGAGTTAGAAGTAATAGTCAAACCAGGAAAATTGAATGTAGGACCTGACCACCTATCAAGGGTCACAAATGGAGAAGAGCCTACGAATTTAGAAGACAAATTTATGGATGCCCAGTTATTATCAGTACATATTGATGACGAATAATTCACATATATCATTCAGTACTTGAGTACAGATACCACGTTAAAAAAGTATAACACCACGTAGAAGAAAAAATTGGTAGTCCGTGTGGCTGACTATCAACTAATTGTAGGACACCTATAAAAAATGGGCACAAATAGCATCTTGTGAAGATACGTGTTAAAGAATGAAATACCAAGAGTTTTAGCAGAAACCTATGAAGGAATAGAAGAAGGTCATTATGCAGGTAGAGATACCATGTATAAGGTATTACATGTAGGACTTTGGTGGCCAACGATTCATAGAGACTCGAAGGAGTACTGTCAAACATGCAATGTTCTTCAAAAGGTAGGTAAAACCAACAGAAGAGATGAGATCCCATTACGACCATAAGTAACATTAAAGGCATTTTACAAGTGGGATATAGAATTTATGGGACCAATACACCGACCAACAAAAACAATAGAAGAAAGTTATATTATCACTACGAGAGAATACTTTACAAGATGGGCAGAAGCCACACTAGTAAAAGATTGCAGTGTACAAACAATAATGCACTTTCTATTTGAGCAATTCGTTATTTTATTTGGGTGCCCAAGAGTTTTGATGAGCGACCAAGTCATGCACTTCATAAACAATACCATCAATTCTATGACTGAAGAATTTGAAGTCCATCATCATAATAGCACACCATATCATCCACAGGAAAATGGCATAGTGGAAGCATTCAAGAAAATCTTGGAGAACACATTGAGAAATATTTACAACATCAACAGGGATGAATGGGACCTCAAAGTACAAGAAATATTATGGGCATACAGGACTGCATGAAAAACGTTGACAAGGCACATGCCATTTAAACTGGTTTATGGCCAAGAAGCAATGGTGCCATTAGAATTTTTAGTACCAAGCTTTCACGTAGCAGCAATCACACAAATGACATAATGAGGCACAGTACAAGAGATAATGAATCAATTACTTACCATGGAGGAAGATCGAATCTTGGAAGGATTCCACAAACAAGTTCAGAAAGCACGAGATAAATTTTGGTAGGATAGAAACATCAAGAAGAAAATGTTCAAGGAAGGAGATCTAGTAATGATGTATGCCAACAAATAATTATAGCACCCAAGAAACTTAAGAATGAATTGGTTAGGACCATACAAAGTAAAATATGTCATAGATTGATGCAGGAGCATCTCCCACATCAAGCGAGCCAGCGTGAATGCAAGTGGACAACTGGGAAAGCACCAACACAAAATTTTGAATTGCCTTGGAAGTTGTTGCACAATCTTAAATGAAGTCATTAGGAAGAGGTGCACTTGTATATTTTAATCGGATCTTGAGCCTTTATCTCTCGTCCTTAGTAGGTAGGAGGCATTTAATTAGTTAATGCAGGTAGATAGAATTTAATTCTAGATTAGACTGTTTGAGAGCGCAAGAGGGAAATGGGATATGGACGCCCTCATTGTGTATTGTAACATTATCAGAGTTAGAAGCATTGGAGCATAGGAGAAACAGAGAGCTGTGTAAGAACACCCATGTACAGATATTTGGATTAATAGAAGAGTTTGATTCAAATTCATGGTTTGTGTTGTTCTATGTGTATTGATGTTGAATGATATGCTCATGAATGTTTGATTTCCTGTTGTACATTTGCTTTATATGCTGTGTATATGATTTCATGGTTGAGTTGAAGTATGAAAATGAAAGGGAATGAGTTTCAATTGTTTCTCTATCTGAGCCAAGGATTCTTGCAAGGAGTGCAGTTGAAGTGTATGCAAGGAGTGCGTTGACAAAGGGTTCAGACAAAGATAGCTTTTGTTCTCATTCATTCTAAGGTGCAGACAGATACAGGAGCCATGCAAGGAATTCACAAGCCGAGGAAGGTCTCAGAGTTGCAAATCTGAGCAAAGAATTTTGAGGCTGCTGCAGCAGGTGTGTGCAGATTCGAAGAGATTTCAACACTTGAAGGTGTTTGAGAATCTGTCGTAAGGAGCACGTGCAGGGATTTTCTGAAAAGCGTTGAGTCGTGGAAAGCGAAAAAGGAGCGAAACTTCGAAGGAGTCGAAGGGGGTAAAAAGGCCAAGTATCTTGAAGTGGCAAGAGGTGTTGGAAATTTGCACGCAGGTGGACAAGTTCCGCGATAAAGGAACACTGGAGTCATTTCACAGGTTTCATTAGGAGGAACAGACGGTCGGAATTCTCTAAGGAGAATTCAAGAATTTTCGTGGGACATTGGATCTCATGGAGGAGCAGGAAAGTTACCATAGAAGAGTCAAAAGGGTTCAAATATCAAGAGGAGCAGAACCGTAGATCCGAGTCACGAGGACCGTCGAATCTAAACGTGAACTCGCATATCAGGGTTTAGTGTGTTGAAGCTCTGTAACATTGCAATGGAAATCATGAAATTGTGAAACGCGATATCCCGACAGTCAAAGGGATAGTGTGGGCCACAAGGGTCAGAGTGGAAGATAGGTGGCACGAGTTATCGGAGTTTAGTGGTGAGAAGTCCCGAACATATGCATTAGGATTCACGATATTGTGAACTCTAAAATGTCGATGGAGTAAAGGACCATTGAATAGTCAACCCACACACGTATCAGGGTTTCAACATATCGGAATTCAAGAGTCGGTAAAGTGAGTTGGTTGATATCGTGAGCGGCGAAGTCGCGATAAAGAGAACCCCGGTAGGAGAAGGTCAAGATTTGACTATCATTGGATATTGGGGATTCAAGGGTCGAATGTCCAACCACTGACCTCACAATGTCGCGAAGTCTGATCTTCTGAGTACGAAAGGGAGATCTGGTGAAGGGTTGTTGTGGGTGAAGATTTCCCCTATAGGGAAATAGAAGGACATTAGAGTTCTTCGGGCCACGAAGGAAGGAAAGATCATGTGAGAGGACGTGCTTGCAAGCGCGGCTGCGTCAGGTTTGGTATCAGATCTTGATTCTTGTCTGTACATTTCAGATGAGGGAGGAATAAGAGGTAAAGAGTACTCTGATACACGTCAGGTTTGGTATCAGAGCATAGAAAGACTCTTTTCTTTCTGTAGCAGAGAAGGGAGAGACTTCACCATGCTGCCAAGGAGAGATAGACAATCACCCGATCCAGAAGATAGGGAAATGTTGAGAAGAAGAGGCAGGCAGATGACAGATCCAGTTATGGAGAGACAAATGCACGATCTATGAGCTAGACTTGAAGACATGGATATAGTGCAAAGACGCACAGCTAGTGCAGGGGATCTCAGTGATTCCGAAAGCGAAGTTGAGGCTGAACGCAAAGAAGAAGTTGTAGCTGAAGATGCATCAAATGAACGTTTGATCAAATCTATTTCCAGGATGGGGGCAAGAGAAAAGATGGACATTCCAGTTTATGAGGGAAACTTGAATGCAGAGGAGCTTCTAGATTGGATTACAGCTCTGGACACGTACTTTGACTATGAAGACATCGAAGAAGACAAGAAAGACAAGCACGTTGTCACTAGATTGAAGGGACATGCAACATTGTGGTGGGATGAACTACAAGCTGACAGATGCTAGAAGGGCAGGCAGAAGATCAAGAGTTGGGATCGAATGATCGCGAAGATGAAGGAAAAATTCATCCCTAGGGACTATCAAATTACTTTGTTCAAGAGGATGCAGAACCCGAGACAGAAGTTGATGACAGTGAAAGAATACACCAAGGAATTCTACAAACTGAACATCAGTGCAGGTCATCGTGAGAGCAATGATGAGAAGGTTGCCAGATATATGAATGGCCTGAGATATGATATCCAGGATGAGATGAGCATGGTAACCATCCGAATGGTGGAAGATGCTTATCAGATGGCTCTGAAAGTGGAGGAGAAGATGAGTCGAAAGCAGAGTCAAAGAGGCCGAGGTAGGAGTCAGCACAGAGGTAAATCAGTTGCCCAGGACAAAAACCAGAAGCCCAAGGAAGACTGGAAGAAACCTCAAACACAAACAGAGAGAGGTGGAACTTCACAGCGAGGGCAGCATAATGAGCAAAAAGGAGATTATGCTGACAACAACACTTTTCCTCATACTAGAGGTAGAGGAAGAGGAAGAGGTGGAGTAATCACATGCTTCACGTGTGGAAAGAATGGACACAAGTCTTATGAGTGTCCAGAGAAAAAGAAAGAGATTGGGGAAAATCACATCGTCGAAGCACCAAGGAAGGATGTTGAGGCAGAAGACACTGAAGGCAGAAGATCGTTGATGATGCAAAAAGTCCTTTTGACACCTGAGAAGGAGGTGGAGAGTTCAGTCCAAAGGACCAAACTTTTCAGGACTACTTTCAAGACGAAGGACAGGGTATGCAAGGTCATTGTAGACAGTGGTAGCATGGATAATCTCATATCTACAGAGATGGTGGAGAAGTTGGAGCTGGAGATGACTAAACATCCAAGCCCATATAAAGTTTCGTGGCTACAAAAGGGACATCAGGTAAATGTCACTAAACAATGTTTAGTTGAATTTAAGATAGGAGGATATAATGATAAGATATTATGTGATGTTATTCCTATGGATGTTTTCCATCTATTGCTGGGTAGGCCATGGAAATATGACAGAAATGTGATTCATGATGGGCGAATGAACACATACACCCTAGAGAAGAATGGGAGGACACACATGTTTCTTCCGATAAAGGATAAGGAGGTGAAGCTGGAAGTGAGCAACACCGTACTTCTCATGAGTGGGAAGGAACTTCTTACAGAGGTTAAGAAGAAGAAGGATCCACAGTTCATTGTGGTCAGAAAGCCTAGAATTGTTCTGACTAGCACAAGGGTAGATGATTTACCAGATGAGGTTCAGGAACTACTGGAAGAGTTCGTTGACATTGTAGTGGACAAATTACCTCATTCGTTGCCACCGATAAGGAGTGTGAGTCACCATATTGATCTCATACCAGGAGCCAGTTTTCCAAACAAAACCATGTACAGATTTATGCCGCAAGAGAATGAAGAGGTTAAGAGACAAGTCCAAGATTTGTTGGACAAAGGATTAGTCAGGGAAAGCTTGATTCCATGTGTTGTTCCAACAGTACTTAGTCCGAAGAAAGACGGAGGATGGAGGATGTGTACTGACTTGAGGGTGATTAATAAGATAACCATAAGGTACAAATTTCCATTGCCAAGGATGGATGATCTGATGGACTTCTTGAGTGGAGCAAAGTATTTTTCAAAGATTGATTTGAAAAGTGGTTATCATTAGATTTGCATGAGAGAAGGTGATGAATGGAAGACAACATTCAAAACAAATGATGGGTTGTATGAATGGCTTGTTATGCCGTTTGGCTTAACAAATGCACCGAGTACCTTCATGAGGTTGATGAATGAAGTCCTAAGGGAGTTCATCAGGAAATTTGTCATTGTGTATTTGGATGACATACTGATCTATAGTAAAACAGTAGCGGAGCATTTGAAGCATTTGGCTACAATGATGAAGAGATTACAGCAGGAGAAGTTGTTGATAAATATGAAGAAGTCCTCATTCATGAAAACATATCTCATTTACTTGGGGTTTGTTATTTCGGCAAATGAGTTGAGGATGGATCCAGATAAGGTGGAGATAATCAAGAATTGGCCATCACCGAAGAATATATTTGAGGTGAGAAGTTTTCACAGATTGGCTAGTTTCTACCGAAAGTTCATCAGGAATTTCAGTGGAATTAGTGCAGCGATGATGGATACAGTGAAGAAAAGACACAAATCTTTTCAATGGACTGAAGAGGCTGAAAAGAGTTTCAATCTGTTGAAGAGGAATATTACGGAACAACCAGTTCTGGTGTTGCCAAATTTCCAGAAGACATTTAAGGTGAAGTGCGATGCAAGTGGATTTGCAATAGGAGCAGTCTTGAGTCAAGAAGACAGGCCAATAGCATACTTCAGCGAGAAGCTGAATGAAGCAAATTTTAAATATTCCACTTATGATAAGGAATTTTATGCTATCATACAGGCACTAGAGAAATGGAGGCATTACTTGATACCCAAAGAGTTTGTCTTGTACAGTGACAATCATGCACTGCAGTTTGTGACTTAATAGGAAAAGTTGAATCAGAAACATGTCAAATGGGTTGAATATATGCAAAATTTCACTTTTTTGATTAAAAATATTTCTGGTACTACTAACAAGGTTGCTAATGCTTTGAGCAGGAAGTGTTTGTTGTTGTAGGAGTTCAAAGTCAAAACGTTGGGTTTTGATGATCTCAGGGACATGTACGCTGATGATCAAGATTTTAAAGAAGAGTATGAAGCAGCTGAGAATCCAATTCTTAGAGACAAAAGCCTGTGGATAGAATACATGATCCATGAAGGATTTTTGTTCAGAGGCAATCAATTGTGTATTTCGAAATGCTCCATGTGGGAGAACTTGCTGAAGGAGAAACACAATGGAGGATTGGTAGGACATTTTGGTCATGACAAGATGTTCGCAAAATTGAACGAGTCATATATTTGGCCGGGAATGTTAGCAGATGTCAAGATATTCGTGGACAGATGCAAAGTTTTCCAACATTCGAAGGGAATAAGACAGAATGCGGGGTTTTATCAACCATTTCCCATACCAGAGAGGCCATGGGATGTGATTAGCATGGATTTTGTATTGGGGTTTCCAAGAACACAAAGAGGTGTTGATTCAATCTTTTTGGTGGTGGATAGATTTTCCAAGATTTCACACTTCATTCCATGTCAAAAGACCAGTGACGAAACTCACATTGCGAACCTATTTTTCAAAGAGGTCATTCGACTTCATGGGTTTCCAAGGAGCATAGTTTCAGATAGAGATACGAAGTTCATAGGGAATTTTTGGAGGACATTATGGAAGAATCTAGGAATTAACTTGGCATTTAGTTCATCTTATCATCCTTAGACAGATGGACAAACAGAAGTGGTAAAAAGAAGTCTGGGAGACTTGCTGAGAAGCTTAGTGACATAACACCACAGCCAGTGGGACAATATATTACCACAGACAAAGTTTGCTTATAATGACTCAGTTAACAGGAGTACAGGGTAGAGTCCATTTCAGATTGTTTATGGCATGAATTCGAGAGGAATTTATGAACTGAGAGAGTCAGAATAGACTACAATTAGGAGTTCTAGTGCACAAGAATTCGCAGAGGAGATGAAAGAACTTCACAGCCAGGTGAAGGAACGATTGCAGGATTCAAGCCAGGAATATAAACGCAGGGCAGATCAGCACAGAAGACAACTTCAGTTTGAGGTTGGAGATTTGGTTCTGGCACATTTGATAAAAGAAAGGTTCCCGAGAGGAACATATCATAAGTTGAAAATGAAGAAAATCGGGCCATGTAGGGTCTTGAAGAAATTTTGGGCAAATGCTTATGAGATTGAATTACCCGATGGGATCGAAATTTCTCCGATATTCAATATCTTTGATTTATACCCATATAAAACTAGGGAAGCAGAGACTGGAAATGAGCAACCAGTGGTCCAGTGGCGAAAGCAGATGCCAGTTGTAGAGAAGCCGCAGATGGAGTGCATACTAGACAAAAGAATTGACAAGAAGACCAAGAGAAAAAAATACTTTGAGTATCTGGTCAAATGGAAGAACCATCCAGTTGAATATGCCAACTGGGAGACTGAAGTGGAAATACAAAAGCATGAACAGACCGTGCAGGAGCTCATGGACAGGAGCCCATGAAAGTTTTCAAGCGAGGGAGTATGATGCAGGAGCATCTCCCACATCAAGCGAGCTAGCGTGAATGCAAGTGGACAGTTGGGAAAGCGCTAACACAAAATTTTGAACTACCTTGGAAGTTGTTGCACGATCTTAAATGAATTCATTAAGAAGAGGCACACTTGTATATTGTAATCGGACCTTGATCCTTTAGCTCTCGTCCTTAGTAGGTAGGAGGCATTTAAATTAGTTAATGCAGGTAGATAGAATTTAATTCTAGATTAGATTGTTTGAGAGCGCAAGAGGGAAACAGGATATAGACACCCTCATTGTGTATTGTAAAATTATCAGAGTTAGAAGCATTGGAGCATAGGAGAAACGAAGAGCTGTGTAAGAACACCCATGTACAGATATTTGGATTAATAGAAGAGTTTGATTCAAATTCATAGTTTGTGTTGTTCTCTGTGTATTGATGTTGAATGATATGCTCATGAATGTTTTCTTTCCTATTGTACATTTTATTTATATGCTGCGTATATGATTTCATGGTTGAGTTGAAGTCTAAAAAGGAAAGGGAATGAGTTTCAATTGTTTCTCTATTTGATCCAAGGATTCCTGCAAGGAGTGCAGTTGAAGTGTCAGCAAGGAGTGCGTTGACAAAGGGTTCAAACAGAGATATCTTTTCTTCTCATTCATTCCGAGGTGCAGATAGATACAGGAGTCGTGCAAGGAGTGCACAAGCCGAGGAAGGTCTGAGAGTTGCAAATCTGAGAAAATCATTTTGAGGCTGTCATAGCAGGTGTGTGCAGAGTCAAAAAGATTTCAACACTTGAAGGTGTTTGAGAATCTGTCGCAGGGAGTGCATGCAAGGATTTTTTGAAAAGCATTGAGTCATGGAAAGAGAAAAAGGAGAGAACCTTCGAAGGAGTCGAAGGGGGTAAAAAGGCCAAGTATCTTGAAGTGGCAAGAGGCATTGGAAATTTTCACGCAGGTGGACAAGTTCCATGATAAAGGAACACTGGAGTCATTTCACAGGTTTCATTAGGAGGAACAGACGGTCAGAATTCTCCGAGGAGAATTCATGAATTTTCATGGGTTGTTGGATCTCACGAAGGAGCATGAAAGTTACCGTAGAAGCGTCAAAAGGGTTCAAAGCTTAGGAGGGGCAGAACCATAGATATGAGTCATGAGGACTGTCGGATCTACACGTAAACTCACATATCAGGGTTTCGTGTGTTGAAGCTCCGTAACATTGCAACGGAAATTGCGAAGTCCTGAAACGCGATATCTTGACAATCAAAGGGATAGTGTGGGCCACAAGGGTCAGAGTGGAAGAAAAAGGGGAAGCAAGTGGTAAAATGAAAGTAAAAAAAAACAGTATGACAAGACAACATTAAGAGGAATTAAAAGACCAAAAGGACCGATAAGACATCGCATTAATCACATAAAATAGAGACAACAAAGAAGTTGTAATGGCAAGTATGAAACCGTTGGAGATGCATTGAGCCGATAATCAAGGTTCATTAACCCTAGTATGTTGCGCATGGACAAAATTGTGGGGCAGACACCCTTGAAGGACTTAATCCAAATCCAACTTGTGTTGACAAGGATACCATAAGTGGTGCTACACAAGTTGTAAGTGAGCATAAACCATGAGTTATAGTCTCACACATGCAGATACTTAACTGAACTGAAGAAGGGAACAAAGAAGCAGGATGCACTGAAAATAGTATATGAGAAGGCTAAATCTGAGAGCCAGGAGGAAAGGGAGCACATAAAATTATTGGAGGATAAAGTGGCAAGAACTTATGATAAGATTCCACAGGCCACGCAGAGTGATGAAATCATAGCAGCAACAAAAACTGATCGGATTGCACAGGTAATTGATCAATATTAGAAGGAGATCAAGAATCTCCAAGAGAAGCTCATACCAACCACTCCACCAGCAGTCAAGGAGCAAAGGAAGTAACAACACAACTACAGGAGATAGAGCAGTAGGTTAGCACAATAGTTGATTTATTTGATAAAGAAACACAACTTTGGACCAGGTTGGAGGAGGATCAACAAGTCCAACAGTGAGACATGGAAGAAGGATGGATCAACATCATGATCCAAGAGCTCAAGAATAAGAAAAATACAATACCAATCATAGAATGCGTCAAAGCAACGCAGGACATGAAGAGATTGCAGGAAGAGTTAATCACTGCACAAACCCAGAATCAAGAGCGACAGAATCAAATGGAACAATTTCAAGAGCAGGTAACAGAAGTCCTAGCACAAGAAGAGGAAGCCAAAACACGGATAGCACAAACACAGTAATAATTCATGGAATTGGTTAGTGACGAACTTCCAGCTCAGGTAGTGGATAAAATCAAGGAGAAGACTGTGCAGGTGCAAAGACAAGAAACAAAGCTCAAGGAAAAGTTCCAGACGATCACCAAGGAGATGGAGGAAGCTCATAAGGATTAGGTGGCTCGGGACAAGCCACATGTCAGTGTTAGGGGCTTGTTGGAAGTAGGCCGAAGTGGAAAGAATAATGATCATGGGGAAAGAATGCGCGCAAAGAATTAAGAAACAATTGAGAGGAAACACATCACACACACATGCAAGAAAGCATGCACAAGGAAAGCGATAGCTGGAAGGAAGAACAACACGCACACGAGAGGAAGACCTAACATCAGTATGGTTAGGGTTTTGGTAATGTATTGTAATGGATGAAGAGACAAATATGTATAAATACCAATACTGAGGTATTATAGAGGGTTCAAGGAGTTTGTATTTATTCTGATTTAGTTAGTATTCATGTTTGTGTAGTGTTTGGCACAGAGTAGTTATGCATGAGCGGATGCGAAAGGTAATATTTTGTTCTATGATATATTTTGTAAGAAGTTGAGCTAGAGGAGAGGAGAGAATGTATATCTTGAGGATTAGATTGTAGGATGAGGAGTCGGGTGTGATCTAGTTTGCCTCATACAGATCTCACCCATCTGAGGAGAGTTGTAAGCGCATGACATTGTAGATGCAGAACTGCCACAATAAAAGAGCCAAGAGCCAAATCTTTGTGGATGTAGCCCAGGAAGGGGTGAGCCACAGTAATATCTATGTAATGTGATGAATGCATGCATATATTTATCCTCTTTCCATTAGTTTTTTTTTTTCCTTAATGAATGAATGATTTATTATATTACCTATGAAATATGGTTGTGCTATTAAGGGATTGAGTTTCTAAAGTTACTGCATAGTCGTGAATACTATTATGCTTCATTTACCAATTATAATAATGGTTCAATGGTCAAGTTCTCATATCTCATACTCAATCCTAGGCTGTAAACACCTGAGTCTTGTAGCCACCCATTAAATCTATCTCGGGTGAGACTGCGCAGTGAATTATGTGTTTTGTGTTGCCTTCCGGTTCACGAGGACTGTCGATAGTTTTAGAGGCTTTGTTGAAAACCCAAAAGACAAGAACCCTGGTTCAATGACTTAAACGGTATAAAGGAATAGAGATAACCAACACAAAGCCTCACCTTAGGTTTGGAATTTCTACTTTATCAAAGGATACTTAAAGTGTGGAAACAAATAATTAACAAACAAATGTCTATGTTGTGTATGATTAATTGTTTACTTTAACTTACCTTTTATTCTCTTGGACTTCTAGTCCACTTCCTAGACTTATTCTCCTGGTTTCTACTTAATCTCTATCATTTAATTCACAAACTAGTCTTCTGAGCTTGGTTTTTGAAATTCATCGATTAATTTCCTCTTCACCTCTGTTATAGTTGTAGGCGTTCCCGTTGGATTATTTTTTGCAAGACCCATGTACCTATCTAATGCACGATCTCTAAATGTGATTTCTAATTGTACAACCTTTGTATCTTAATCTTTAATCTTATTTTCTAACCATATCTTCTTGCATATGAAAAAAATCTTTTTGGATCATCTAACCCATCCCCTCAAAACTTTGGTAACCTAATAGTTGGATATTGTCCTACCATTGTGAAATTTTTTGAACTACCACCTCCACGCAGTGTAGATAATTGAATTCTACTTGTTGAACTTCTACTAGACCCACGTCTTGTAAAAATTATTTTATGACTAATCACTTGGTGGTTAACTTTTTTTTCTTCTTCAGATGTATTATTCCCACATGGGGTCATGGATTCCACACTATTTCAGATCTCGAATGGATATCCTTCCTATGCACTAGACCCGTGAACTTTGTTTTTCCTCTCATATGTGGCATTGAAGATATCCTCAATCTTCCTTGTGGCATGACTATCCTCTACCTCTTCCTCATCATTGTCCAAGCCCTCTCGCTCGACTACTTCCCTCTTCTTGTTATTTGTCTTATACTGGTAGGGACATCTTTTGTGCATCACACCTGCATTCCTTATGATTTCTCTAGTATGTTCATCATACATCATGACGAGGTCCATTTATTCCTTCTTCTGACTATTATCTAGAGGCTTATCCATCCTTATATCTTCCTTAGTGATTCCCACAACTCCCCCATGCATGAAGAGTGATCTAACTGTCTCATTCCATGGTCATCACACCTTTATCATGTAATAATATTTTGATCAACATGTAAAGAGACCTAATGTACCTCCCTTTAGGTCTGCTTACGAAATCATGCTTTGTATCAGTATATGACATCATTGTATCTACTACAAACTCATTGATAAACCCCATAGTAATGTTATCTAACCAGAAATCAATTCTGTGCATTAATTTGTTATTAACCCTTTCCAATCACGCAATATTTTCAGCAGTCCACTCTACTAGCCTAATTTGATTATTTGGATGGGTATTCTTCAACCTTAATAACCACTCATGTAATAACTCTAGAAAATAACATAAATATGCTTCATGCAAATCAGTAAACACATACCTCGATGCAGTGTGTACTTGGAACCCTTATTATATTTTTGTGTGAAATCCAAATTTTTTGTCTCTGACTGTATTTCAATCTATTGCTTCATTCAAGATTTCATGGCCTGAACAACCCTTTCTACCATTCAGGGATGATTTTAAGGATTGAAATTTATTTTAAAATTTAGAAACCTTGGCGAATTTTACTAATCCTTCGTATGCCAACTATAAATGTTTGGCGATATTTTTCTAAAAACATTCAAATTTCTAAGAATTTTATGTAATTTGTATAAAATTTTGGTGATTTTTAAGGTAAAATAATTTTATCTAATAGAATTTGCGCGAATCATTTTTAGAATAGAGAATATTTTTTTTGAAAAAACCTTGGAAAATTAGCCCATGAGTGGAATTTAGCCCCTAAAATAATCCTTCTTACCATTGCTTCACAAAACCCATTCCTTGATTTTCTTATGAGTTCGATCCGACAAAATAACCATTTTTTGAATGTATGGGTTGACCCAGGTTCTACCTTAGTTCTCCAAAAAAGCCATTTTCACCATCAACCCTTATGGTAAACTGGAAGGCTACACCACACACAACATAGTCTCACTCGAGATGGCTTATGGGTGACTGCACGACGCATTTTTCTGCAATCATGGAATGGTTTTGGGATGTTCTTTTTACTTTTATTTCTACTTAAACATGTCGTCTATCATACCATTCATCACATATACTATTTCATTCACTCATAATATTCATTATGCATACATATTCTAGTGCACGTTGTAAATAAAACCATTCATTCATCTAACCATTTAACCATAATTGCATAAATAAAAAATCATTCAGACACATTGCAACACATGGTTTCACCTTGGTTCACCCCCGTGTGGATACGTCCACAAAGATCTTCTTCTTATTTCTTCTTCTTCATCAATATAGCGTTGCAGACATTACATCATAGGATATGTTAATAGTGGTGAAGTGGAACGAGTGTCGCATGAAGCTCCACATATTGTGAGCTAACCCCCAATTACATTTAACTCCATCTAAGTTCCACAACTCTCAACAATACAAAACTCAAACTCAAAAGGGTTCTTCAAAAGTAAGTTCTCTCTCTCAACAAGGACACCAAAAATATGACAAAGATGATCCTTTAATCTACCTCATACATCTTATTTATACTACAAAATGGGTTAAAACCCTTACATTATGACTCCAAAACCCTAACCCTAGCATTTCTAGGTTTGTCCACATATGCGCGAGATTCCTTCTTTTCTGGCATGTATATATATAGTATTTTTGAAACTATAGTTAGGTCTTCCTTTCCAATAAAATGGAAGTGGCAACATAAGCAATGGTTAGTCTAGTTCCAAAAAGAGAAGTTTTATGCATCTCAACACGAAGTTTTCCAACTACAGTTTCCTTCTTGTAAAAAAGCATGGAGCCCAATCATAGTGTCATACTTATAGTTTCCCATAAACAACATGAAAGATATCACTAGTTTGGAATTTAAAATTGTACAAGGCTTATGTATAGGCCATCAAGTTTCCAACATGTAATTTAATATAGTGAAAGCAAGAAAATGTATGCAGTCCAACATTAATTCCAACATTAATTTGTACACTTATATTCAAAGAATTTTTTTTTCATAAATTTGTCATTTAAGCATTGTCATAAATTTACAATAGTTAAAGAAATTCTCCTAAAAACTTGGATCAAAACTATTAATGTTTGAATATGAAAGGGAAAAACAATTTTATTGAGATTCAATTTATACAAATCAAGAATGGACCACTAAAAGAAGCTATGCACCACATGTAATAAACAATTATTCATTTTTTCACATAGACACCTTCATCCCCTTATAATACTTACATAAAAATAATATAAAAGTTTAGAGAAATATTTTCCATTATAACCACTTCTTTAATATCAACCTTTACTAGATACTTCAAATATTGAATCCCCTTAATATCAACCTCTAATAAATACTTTAAATACTGAATTCATTACCTTATAAAACACATATATAACTCAATGTGTTTTGTGCACTAATAATCCATAGAATTACAAACAATGTGGTTAATACTCTAATTGTTAATACTCCATAAAATTACAAGCAATGTGGCTAATACTTTAATTGTTGCAACATATGATAGTGTCTTGCTTCTACTAAAATTTGAGATGAAAAAAAACTATCCAAATTCACATATCTTTCTTAAGAGGATTAGCTGGCCCTCAATAAAGATAACCAACAATAGACATCTCCCACCCAATTAGACTTAAATCACTTATTAAAAAAAGTAAACCCGGATAAGAATATCAAATGTGAAATTAATAAATAACCTACATGTACTAAAGAATATTCTTTATATCTTGAACTAGTGGATATGATGAGAATCTATCAAAAGCACAACACAACATAGAAAAACAAAAATGTATATCATGTGGTGAAGTCAAATAAATAACATTACCCACCATCTCTTTGGATTGCATTTAAAAGTATAACAATAGATAGACAAATGGACTTTCTATATTTATAATCAACCATGTGTGAAACCTTTGGACTTTCTATATTTATAATCAACCATGTGTGAAACCATTTAAGAAGATCAAATGAGTATTCAGATTATGAAGCCATTTTGGATGATCATACTAGGACCTAAATTATGAAACCATTTTGAATGATCATACTAAGACCTACACTATCACACTTTAAAATAATGAAAAATAATTTCTGTAATCTCATAGTGATTTTTCATATCATGGAATAAGTCATGCCTATAACCTGTAATGTTGTTGACATTATCATCGTAGACTTTAACCTTCCAAAATTTTAGTTTTGTATATGTTGTTGTAAATTTTTTTAACCCCGCAAAATATACACTTTCTTCCTTACTGAAGTAATGTCGAATACTCTGAAGCATGTTAAACTTTCTTCTTTGTGTAAGTAATAGTAATATGTAATAGAACTAGTTTGCTAAATATTGTTGATTAGTTCCATTCGAGTATTAATAGTCCTCTTGTCTCAACCAATTAAAGAGTAGAATTATCAGGAATGTAAATTTTGTCATCAT
>ML841786.1:26513-40333 GCA_009831015.1 Picea engelmannii | reverse complement strand
ATCTACATTCTTCTTTGGAATCTTTAATTAAACAAACAAACATATAGTTATATATCTATAACTATTAAAATATAAATAAATTAACTTACAAATGAATAATATGAATGTAATAAATCAACATACCTTTTTGAATGCAACAAAAAATTGTTTCAATACTACTGTAGAGCTTGAATCTGGATAGTTGAGTTTAACATAATCCCAAATTTCTTCATTCAACATCTTAACCATTTCCTCTTGTATTCTCATATACACATTGTGACTAAATAATAATAAAAATAATGTTATAATGATATATATAATAAAATACTTAGAACATTGATATGTTAAATTGAAAAAAATAATTTTCTTGTCCTAACATAAAAAAAAAAAACTCAACAAACATACTTTTTAAATTCATCATACATTTCTTCCATTGAAAATTATCCCGACCTTACATGTGATAATATAGATATGATAAGTTTCTCATCCTTCACTTGTATTTTTCTCCAAGGTGTTATAGTCATATCATCTGGAAGATTTTTTATTTCAGGACCTGTATTACTTTTGCCACATATCAATGGTTTAGCCTTCTTAACTCTCTAATTTTTTATTCTAATATTTTCCCATAGGGTGAAGATCTCATTTATCAAATCCCATACTTGTCCAGTTGTAAATCCCAATTGAAAATAACTATCCATATCTCTAAATACATCACTTCCTTTACGATTTTTTTTCTTTTGCATTTTCAACATCAAGTGGGAATCCTATTTCCACACAACATAGTTTCCAAAACCTAGCATCAACATTTGATCTCTCCCCACGACATATTTTAGAAAACTCATTATGGATAAATCTCATACTTATGAAAGGCATGGACATTCTGTACTCATTGTCTGTGTTATGATCCCATGCCAATAAAAAAATAAAATTGAATCTATTAAACCAACATAAATTATGCATTTGACTGTCTCAAAAAGAGGATTATTGGGATATTCTTGCATCGATTCTCTTCTAGCCTCTGCAAAATGATTTCATCCAATCATATTATATTTGTATTAAAAAAAAATCGATCTATAAAATTATTCCCTCATAGAGGCTAGAAAGTTCCATTGGATCAACAAGAACTAGGCAGTCAACCACATGTGCATATGGATTGTACCTAATCAAGCATTTCAAATTGTGAATATGAAAGCGATGCAATTTTCTAACTTGATCATTTTCTTTCCCTTCTGTGGGTTTATAAACTTGTTTCGCATTCAAATGAAATATATGGCCATCATCAACTAAGTTCATCGTCCTCAATATATTTCGAATGACATTTTGTGTTGTTTTCATAATACCATCCTCTAGATCAACACGTGGTGTTATTATTTTTATGCTACCTTTAAGACTTTCACTATAATACTTAGAGCTAACGATGGATTCTTGAACATCATCAACAACATTTTATTTATTCCTCTTATGATTTAAATGGGTTACATCTAAATCAACAATTTCTTCATAATCAATAGGAATGGACTTAACATCGACCATCTCTCTTTTGTGTTTATCTTGTTTATTCTTTTTGCAAGAAGGAGTGATAACCTCATTGGGAATAATCTCAACAAAATCTTCATTTGGAGTTTCCTCATTTTTAAATGTAACCCTTTTAGGATTTCTAGAATGAGTATTTTTCTTTCTTCTTTCATGTTCTTCTCTGTCTACTCTTTGTAGCTTCAACCTCGGTTACTTTTTGTTACTTTTTCCTTCCTTCTTGTGTCTTTTCAATATGAAAAACGTTGATGATATCTGTTGTGTTGGTTTTGTCACTTGGGTGAGAAAAAACACAACACTTTCATGTTTAGATAATCCTACTAAACAAGAAAAAAAAATTGTGAGTTGGTTAGACAAAAAAAATAGACATGAAAACAAAGAAATACAACTATAAACAACTAAGAAATAAATGTTAGAGAAGCTTGAGAAACTAGAACCATGAAAATAATAAAATGACCAACATATTTCTACCAATGGATCAATATATTGATAGGAAAAACATCGTAGAGAAAGGCAGGGACTTACGAGTCCCCTCTTCCTCCTTGGGAGGGCTCTTGAGTTCCCTAATTGAGAGCTCTTCTTTTCATACAATGGAAGAAATGAAAAATGGTGAACAAATACAATGCATATTCCCTCAAGAGGTGAGTGGAACGACCGATTGAAATGGTGCTTGAAGGATTCAAAGAGAAAATATGATTCTCAAAGAAGAATTCTTGCAACATAACAATATCTTGAAGATCTTATTTTATTAGCACACCCATGGCACATATTTATAACATCCATCCATGGAAAAATGTAATTGGTTCATAGTGTGAACAAGGCAACTTTTAGGGCATCCTCTAGCCCTTGACCAACCTCCAAGCTATACTTCACTAAGATATGAGTCTCAAATTGTATTGGAGGTTGGAATAGAAGTGGTTGAGGGGTCGACAAGATCCATAAATGTGTCATTCATAGAAGTGCATGGATTTTGTCATAGACAGTCGCGCATTTTGCGCACAATGCACGTTGAGGCTTGTGTTATCCTGTGCACTACGCATGCGCTTTTTTTGGTTAATCTGCACACTTTAAGTTTTGACCCAAGTATACAGTTTTTTTCCTTTTAATGGAAGTCGGTGATGTAGGTGGAATAATTGTTGTTGGCATTGATGTTTTTCTTCAACCATTATGTGCAATGTTGCAGATGATTTTTTAGTGATAAAAAATGCCCCCTGATGTGTGAGGTTAGGAACATACGTATAACCGAAATACATCAATTTTTATTTTGCTAAGAGTTCCATTGTAAGGAAGAGTGAAGAGAGGAACTGCAAGAGAGATTCACAGGAGAGAGAGGGAAAACTATGGGAACCAAACCTTTCTCTAGGAGAAAAAATAAAATCTGTGTACAAACGAGGTAGGCATGCCTCATGCTCGTGTCATGAAACCAAAATGTGAGACTGTAACTGAAGATGTATGCTGATGTAGATAACTGCAGCGCCCTTGGGGGCGGTTGATAACAATAGAATTTAGTTCTGAATGGTGAACGGACTCTGAAGTGAGTCAAGAAAGACTGTAAGAATTGTTGATGACTCGTAGGCATTGATTTCCTAATAAATTCATAGGTCTTCGACTGGTATGAAATGACTGTAATAGTCGCATACTAAGACCCACCGTAACATGAGATTTTTCTAAATTCGAATGTTATGGGGGTCACGAAATCAAAGAGCAATGATGATTCTCTCTGTGTCATCCGAGACTCCACATTGAAAAGGTAATGAGAGTCAAGATATTGTCACCCTTCTGGAAACTGTGCTGATGTCGAAATAAAGGGAGAAGTGACGCTAAGAAGTAAAGGGATTCTTGAAATCCACTGAGTAAAGATGATATTAGGTACTAATGTGTAACATTAACGAAGTCAAGAATATGTAGGACTCAAGACTTCCCTTGGTTGGGGTGTTTGAAGGATGATTAGCAACAACCGTAAAACTGTATCTAGTGTCAAGGGGATGACTAGATATGGGGTTAAACTGTGCCAGAGGCTAAAAAAGTGGGAAAAATCAGAGATCGTGGGTACATGGACTTGGGATTTTGGGGTTTGTGAACAATGTCAGTATGAAAAAAGAGTGGATTCCCCAACCAAGGGAGACATGGGTTTCTTTGACATAAAAATGAAGGCCATCAAGGATGACGAAGAAAAAGCTATGTATATGTTGGGAACAAAGGTTTTTTACAATTACCAAAGAAATAAGGAATAATTTGGGTTGAGTATACAGATACAAAAATGGGTGCCCCAGTGAGATGGCTTGGCCTGTGAGGACGCAAGTGTGTGAAAGAGAACTAGTGAAGGGTGTGTGCCCCATGGGTGGGTTTCTATATTAGGTAAATGGATTGAGGACAATATGGAGATGGGAAAACTGATGGTGGATGAGATGGAGGGGTAATGAAACTGTAGAGACGCAGTCAATAGAACCAAGATGATATGACCTGGGAGTCCATTGCGAAGGTTAGCAATATAATGAGAAGAAATATGGGGTTCATTCTCAGAAGTGCATAATACTATAAGGACTCCCATCTCTATGGGGTGAAATCAACATGAGTGTCAAGTTTCCAAGGGGAACTATGAATGGGACAACTCATGTGGGGGAGAGTGCTACCGGTTGACAGTACCCAAATGCGACAGAGGTAAAGATACTATAGAGCCGGATGTAAGGACCCTAAAGGTAAATGTCAAAGGGTTTGACTAGGATATGCAATTAATTTATAGAGGGAATAATTACATGCCAGTGTTGAACATATACCTAAAGAGGCTGTAAAGTTTGTTGAAAAAGTACCTGCACACAAGAAAACCAAATACACAATGTGATGGAATCAAAGTTGTGCGATAGAAGTCTAATTTGCATGTATTTGTGAAAGAGGCAGGGATCGTGAACATGATATACATTGTTAAGCTGCAGGACGACAAGTTGGGAATCTAATAGAACGCTAAGGTGACGAATGTGGCGGTGACTAGCCTTGGCGAGGAGACCAATTACGGTGTCGTATTCAACTTGGTTGTTGGTGGCCGGGCCCAAACATATTCCACTGGAGTGGAGTAGGATATGTGAGGGGGTATAGAGGGCCCAAGTGGCTGAAGCGAGATTCTGTGTCCAGCGACTGGCACCATTGTCATAACCGATGTGGTAGGATGGTAAAGAAGACTAAAAAATCTACAAATGTGTACACAGAGAAACCTAAGGTGGGGGGGCTACGATTAGGCATAAAACTTATTTAAGTACAACCTATTGACAACCTGTTGACAGGTTCTTTGAGAGGGTATCCTTTTGGAGAGGCCAAGATGTAGGTGCCTTTAGTGAGGCAATGTTGGACGATGAAGGGTCCATGCCATAATGACTTGAATTTCCCATCGATGAGAGTGTTGTGGGCGATATCATAGGCTAACATGAGATCACCTTCATTGAATGAGCGAAGGTTGACATGGAGATTGAAGGTGGCTTTGGACCGTTTTTTAGATACCTCATTGTGTTGTGATGAAGATTGACGATCTTCATCAAGAGACTCTAAGGTCAACAGGCGCTAATCCATTGGACCGGTGTCAGGTAATAGCTCTATGGAAGTGTGTAATGTGGGGATTTCACACTTGATAGGGAGGGTGGCTTCGATCCCATGGACAAGGCGGAATGGTGTAAAATCGGTGGTATTTTTTACTGCCATGCGATAAGCTCATAAAGCGGAAAACAACATATGATGTCAGTTGGTCTTATGTTTGTTGACGATACGTTGTAGAATGGTTTTTAGGACTTTTTTGACAGCCTCGACTTGTCCATTGGACTGAGGGTAGTATGTGGAGGGAAACTCATGGGTGAAGCCTATATTTTAGGAGAGTTCAACAAAGATATCGTTCTCAAAGTGCTTACCATGATAAAAACTAACTGTAGTGGGACTCCGAAAGTGGTTATGTCTCCTAGTCCGCTAGGGTCATAACATTATAATTATAGTTTTCTTATATGAAGTTTTATATAAGTAAATTGTTATATTCATATCATAGCTTATAACAATTGATATGGTCAACATGGGTATGATGAACAACCTCATTATTTGACGATTGTTGGGCAAATATTTCACTTGCCCAACTGTCCTCTTTTGTTGGACACATGTATGAGACAAACTTTTTAATAAATTAAATGTTGGAAGACAAATGGAACAACCAGGTTAAAAATAGTTGACCATGACTCCATGAGTGGGGAACAAGTTTGAGTTAACTCAGAGCTGAATTTTGCAAGTGGTAGAAGTTGAATTTGACCACTAGAAGCCCCTAAAAATCAGGGATTTGTAAAGCTACAAATTTCCCCAAGAAGGGAAAGGGATGGAAAGACATAGGCACAAGATATATACAACATATTTGAGAGGCGGGACACTGCTTAATATGTTGGGTATTGAGAACTGTTTGTTGTTATGAGCACATATGATGTGAGGCAAAGCATGCTTTTGATATGTTGATGGTAAGTAGAGCTAAGGAGGATAATTTAGTTCACCCTTATGGACTCATGGTCAGGCTAGGAGGTGATCAAGACAACTGATTGTAATTGTTATGTTCTACGGTTGGATGGAACGCGGTTGTTCCATTTGTTTCTCGGTATCATCTTTTTCAGATATGTATCTCAGTTGTGTATTCAAACTATCGATATTATGCTATCGATGTTTTGTTATAGATGTTATATAGTTGATGCCATATCTTATATTAATTATACTTAGAGGAAAATATGTTGAAGTAAATTGTATAGCCATAATAGTTTGTATGGGTTTCCACTATGTAAAATATATGTAGTGGTATGTTATTAAGAGTGAGTTTATATATATAATATAAATGTAAAAAATTTGCATTATATTTTTGTTATTACGCTGAGTAAAAGAATAGCAGTCCCATTACACACTATGTCTATTTAAAAAGAAAGACATATGATACAGTAGAGTATAGGTCACTTTACGAAAATGTATATATATACATATTTATTATAGTCAATAGATTGAAGACCAAGTGTTACAGTTTGAGTTCCTTAAACATCAGAATCTCCATAACTAGTCTAAACAGAGACTTAAAAGTACTACTTGAACTGTCTGCAAGTGCGCATGGACCGACAAAGTAAAATTGGAACTCAAATACCTTTTGTGGATAGTCAATATTCTTCACCAAGTGCACTTCTTTTTCCAACTTGAAAAAGAGTAAGAAATAACATTAGCAAATCTCCATTATACAAACATTAAAGAATGAAAAAAAGAGAGAGTCAAAGCTTACGTATATAAGATCTTGATTGAAGATCAAAGGGTCATCGTTGCTTTGCAAAGTAGTCGATCCATGACCCAGGAGGGACGGTTGATGTGTAATCCATCTGATGGGTTCTCTTGCAAGACAAAGGGACCCATCATCAATGTATAAACATGAGAAAACTAATTACTTGTACTAGCAATGGAAAAACATAAATAGACTTCTAAGTTAAGTTTTATAGTTTTGATATCATGTAGGTTACAAAAATTACAATGAGCAGATTTAGAAAAGTTCCAAACTGAAATCAAAGAATGGGTTTTCCACAAAAAAATAGTATTATTTCGAATACTAAGCCCATACAAGAGATCAAATAATGTTGTAAGGAGTTTAACTTACTAAAAACAAAGAGTTATCTTTTCGCACAGACGAAATTCCATCAAAGTTAGGGCTTACAGTAAATAATTAATATAAATTTAAATAGTAACATAGATGCACAGAATGTAATATGGAATAATTTATATACATGAGATAAACATATTAAGAAGTTAAATCATGAAACATCACAGATGTGCAAAGGAGACGATATGGGTGTATAAATTTTTCCAGTGAGAATCATCTCCTTTAAAATTGAAATGTGTTAAACAAAACCCTGTGATTTTGTGCCTTGAATAATTCACCGGATGAAGGGAATTTGACTGAATGCTTCGTTTATCACCAAACACAAAGACCCTTTATGTTAAACAGAGTTGTCGCATGAAAACTTTCTCAGAATTATAAATGGATTTAATTATAACAGTTGAGGTAATATTTAAAATGGCGAGATTGAAATAACCATGGGTATTAACAGAGACAGAGTACATTTTCCTTCTCGATAAGGATCTCCTTTAACCACGATTTTCATGCAATAAACATTGTCTTTCAATGAATAAGGTTTTCAACCTTGCCATATAAATTATAAAGTGTAAATCACGATCTATATGTTGGACAACTAAGAGGGGGGGTGAATTAGTTGTTACTATGCTTAAACAATTATGCCCATTTTAAACTCTTTACAGAACACTCAATGATGATCACAATAATGCATAAATGTAAGCCATAGAATATTCAACATCAATCACACACATGAAATATACAAAGACAAATATTTCCTGAGGAAACCCATAAAGGGAAAACCTCTTCTTCTTGATATGATAAGTAATCTTTATTTTTTGTACATTATCATTCTTATGAGCACCAACTCATTGTGAGGCTACCAACTCTGTTCTGCAAGCTGCAACTTACCGAGAGCACCAAATCTCTGGTTTCTTTGCACCCACTAGAAGGAAGTACCAACTCCCTGGTTTCTCTAGCACCCACTAGAAGGAAGCACCAACTCCCTAAGTGTTCCAACATCAACTGGATGGAAGCACCAACTTCCAGTCACACATGCACCAACCTGTATAATAGAGAACAACAATTCTCCCTTGCACCACCCTGCCACCCTGGTTTTTTCTGGCTGCACCAGATGGAAGCTACAACTCCATGTATTCAAGCACCTACTTAAAACTCTGAGGACACCAATCCTCCCTAGCACCTCCCTACCACCCTGAATTATAAATATTTTCATTTTACAACTTTATCACAGTGATACAACATTTATATATGGCTTACCAGTATCATCATTGTTCTGCTACATTGCTCTACTTTGTCTGCATCAGTGTCTCTCTCCTCGCGTCTGTTGTGATTTATGTTCTTCTCTAATATATGAATTTATGTTCCTTTCTTCTTCTGTGCTTCAACTCCTACACACAACATGATTCTACCCGCATGAATATCACTCAACAACATCACACATCTCTTCTTTGTTCTACATTTTTATACTCTCTGTGCACCTTCTTCATACTTCATGCGCAATACCTCTACATGTTCTTCACAGCGTCATTGTTCTGCACTTCAGGTTGTTCACTGCAACTCTTCCTTTCCCCTGCATAGCTCGACAACAGAATCACTTCACTTCACTGTTCTGCATTCTTTTCTCATGTCGAGTAATCTTCTGATCATCAGTGCAACTCTTCATCTTCTCTGGCGGTTCTGTTGCCTGTGAGTTCATCATCAGTGGTCGTTATGCTGAGATTCCTTAGCTTCTCTAGCAGTCGAGACTCTTTGTCTTCTCTTTAAGTTACAGTCAGCTAGTTTTGGCTCCTTTGGCTCCTTCCTTCTTGTCACTGCTGGCTTTGACCTGGGGCCAATCACTTCGGGACTTCACGTTTTGGGTCATCTTTCATGAGTCACCCCGACTCTCCTAACTCCCGATCTCCCAAACTCTGAAGTGGAGCTTAGCGACGTGCTATCTCTTCCCTAGATATGACCTTGGGAGATGAGTTCATGTGACCACATGATTGTGGGCAGGTCTATAGGAATTTTGAGGATAACTCGCTTTTTGCCCCGTAATTCACTACGAGCCTCCACGCAGCCTTTCTCCAAAACCATGGTTCAATTGCGGCCCGCTTATGAAAAATTAAGGCCTGAGCATGTTCTGGCCCCGCAATTGAGCATGACCATCGATCTCACGATCTTGAGGGTGCTCTTGAACAGACGGTTCCGATCTGTACTCTCAAGTCTGCGGACTGGATATCTCCTTCCTCCATCAATGACTGCGTTTTCCTTCGTGATCCGAGCTCTAAGAGTTTCAACTCTCAAATCTTGTTGTTGTTGATTGGATATCTTCTAGAATGGAACATCTGTTGACATCTGTCCTTTTCAATCAATGATTTTTCCTTCTTTTCTTTGTCCATGTGCAATCCTTGTATCAACGATAAGATGACACGTATCCCTCCAAACCAATGGATGAGATCAATTTCACTATCTGGGATCCAGGTGTTTCAATTCTCAAGTTCTCGTTTTCTCTCAGAGCATTCACCCGGAATCCACGATCCAACAATGTGTGTCCCTCTCAGATCAATGTTTGATATCTCCTTCGTGTCTCTGGACTTCAGAGATTTTAATTCTCAAACTTTTGTTCATTCTTCCTTTGATTTTTCCCAGATTTGACAATCTATTGACGTGTGTCCTCTTTAATCCAACAACTATCCTCCACTCCGAGACTTCGGCCTTCGGCAATATCAAACCTTTCTCCTTTGCGGTTTTTCATAGAAGTTTCACCCGGAGTTCACAATCCGTTGACACGTATCCTTCTACACGATCAATGATCGAGAATACACCTGAAGTGGTCTTTATATCGGACGACTCGTATCCACTTTGGGTTTTCAGCATTCAGGACTTCGGGTCTTTGCGCGAGTAACGGTGGTAAAAATCCCAAAGCAAAACTCCTGGAGTGATGTAACTCTTGTGTCACTCAATGACAAGTCACGAGGCAAGCAACTGCCACATGTCACTCGAATTTGTGATTTACACGTACCTGAAATGCCGAATCAACTTGACACTTGTCATTGTCTAATTGCACCATGTGTCTCTGTTGACGTGGTCTGCCACGTGTCCTTGATGATATGGTTTGCCACATGTCCTTGAGGACAAGATTTGTTGACGTAGATCTCCCTAATCTAATGGTCATTGTCTAATCTCTAGATCCGACAACTGACAGAACTTCGCATTCCGGGGATTTCAAATCTCAAACTTTCAAGAGCGTAACCTCCTCGCATCTCTATATCCAAAGTGAATGTTGTTCGTTCAATCAGGATCTTCGATCAACAGATCAATATTTCTGTGATGCAACTTTTCTAGCTTATCATGTCCTTCCACTCGATATTGATCCGACAACTGACAAAACTTTGCATTCCAAAGATTTCAAATCTCAAACTTTCCTGAGTGTAAACTCCTCACATCTTTAGACCCAGACTAATCGTTGTTCATCAATCATGTTCTCAGATCGACGCCTCGATATTTCTGCGTGCTCCTCCTGTCTGAACATTGATCTGACGACCACTGTCTCTCTTCCTTCTAAGATTTATGATCTCTCTAACTTAGAAGGTTTTATAAGTGTTCAAAGGTCTCGACCCTTTCTCCTCCTGTGAGTAATTCTCCTGGACCTCGGCTGCACTTCTGGAAAGTGCAAAGTGCTATCTCTTCTGAGATTTGATCTCTGCATACTGTTTGCTTCTCCTCCCGAGCTTATTCTTTTCTTGTTTTCCATGGATGTTGTTGTTCTTGCCATCAATGACAAGCACATTCTTCGTGTAAACATGCCAACAATCTACCCCTTTGGCATTGATGGCAACCCTTGGATCTCCAACAGTAGCATCCAGACCATTCCTTTTCTCCCCCTCTGACATCAATATCAAAGAAAACATGCTCCCCCTGAGCTATTGCAGTATTTTTCGGAGGTATCATATATTCAACCAATACATACTCCCCCTGACATGATGGACTCTCTTAGGTCAATAATGGGGTCACGCCCAACTTCTGGCATAGATACTGAAACTAATCTTTTGCAAGCGGTTTAGTGAAGATATCAACAATCTGATCTTCAGAAGGAATATAATGCAAAGAAACAACAATGTTGGTCACCTGCTCCCTCAAGAAATGATACTTGATGGGTATATGCTTTTTCTTGGAGTGAAATACAGGATTCTTGGACACACTGAATGCACTAGTATTATCACAATGAATTGGGATCGGTGCATTATATTTTACCTCCAAGTCTGCAAGTGTCTGAATCATCCATAATACTTGGGTGCAACAAGTGGCAGTTGCAATGTACTCAACTTCTGTAGTTGATAAGGAAATGGAACCTTGCTTCTTTCTCAACCATGACACAAAGGAATCTCCTAAGAAGAATGCACCTCCACTCGTGCTTTTCCTTTCATACGCGTAGTTAGCCCAGTCAACATCTGAATAGACTAATAATTGAAAGTTTTGATTCCTAGGATACCATAGGCCGTAGTCCATTGTTCCTTTCAAGTATCTGAATATTCTTTTGACAGCTAACAAATGACTATGTTTAGGTGTAGCTTGATACCTTCCTACCATTCCAACAACATGCATTATGTTTGGACGGGATATTGTGATATACAATAGGATGCCTATCATAGACCTGTATGAACTCTGATCAATATCAGGTGAATCATCATCCTTGCTTAACTTACATCCAGTGACCATAGGTGTTCTCATAGGTTTAGAATATTCCATTTTAAACCGTTTCAACATTTCTCTTAGATATTTTTCTTGAGAAAGAAATATTCCTTGAGGCCTATGAGTAATTTGTAGGCCAAGAAAAAATGACAATTCCCCTATCATAGACATTTCAAATTCAGACTGCATGGTAGAAGAAAGCCATTGTACCAATGAAGCATTATTACTATCGAAGATGATGTCATCTACATAGACCAACACAATGAGCAGATCATTACCCTTTGTTTTGATATACAGATTGTTGTCAATTGTTCCTCTCTTGAACCCTTTTTCTTGTAGATACGTATCCAGTCTATGATACCAGGCACGAGGAGCTTGTTTCAACCCATATAAGGATTTCTTTAGCTTGCAGACAAAGTTAGGGTTATCTGACAGTTTGAAACCTTCTGGTTGTTCCATATAGACTTCTTCTTTTAGATCTCCATTTAGAAAAGCTGACTTGACATCCATTTGATATACTTTAAACTTCTTATGACAAGCATAGGCAAGAAACATTCTAATATCTTCTAATCTTGCTACAGGCGCAAATTTTTCATCAAAGTCTAGTCCTTCTATTTGAGGATATCCTTTGTAGACTAATCTAATCTTATTTCTTACAATATTTCCTTGCTCATTCATCTTATTTTTGTAGACCCATTTGGATCCTATTACATTTTTGTTTGCTGGCCTAGGAATGAGTTCCCGAGTTCCTAGTTCCTCATTCATTGATTTTCACCAGTTTACATCTTCACTGGATTCATTGAAGTTCTTAGGTTCCACCATGGATATGAAGGCTATATGTGATCGCTCGATGTTTTTGATTATCCTTCTCCTGGTTTGAACACCTTTGTATTTCTCACCAATTATCTGACTTGAAGGATGATTCTTTTGAGTAATTCTGGAGGAGGAATTTGATGATGTCTGTTGATTTGAGTTTGCCTAAGTATTTTCATCTTCATCTGACTTATATTCTTCTTGTTCTGATTCTTGGACCTATTCAACTTCAACTTCAGCTATATCCTCTGTTGTTAATTCAATATTGTTCACCTCTCTTACTGGGACTCCAAATTTTATGTCAATACAATCAACCAATTTATGCAGCCTCTTATTATAACATCTGTATCCTTTACTTTTTGTAGCATACCCTAAGAAGATGCCTTCATCAACCGTGTCATCATACTTGCCAAGATTCTCATTATTATTCTTTATGTAGTACTTACTCCGAAAGACTTTGAAGTATTTGATTGTAGTTGGTATTCCATGCCACAATTCATAATGTGTCTTGTCACTGTGTGGTCTGAGGTGACTTTTATTAAGAATATGGATTGTTTTGTGTATTTATTCTACCCAGTAGGTTTGACCAATGTTCTTCTCATTCATCATTGACCTCGCCATTTGCTGAACTGTTCGGTTTTGCCTCTCAACTACTCCATTTTGTTGTGGGGTTCCTGCGATTCTGAATTCTATTTTGATCCCATGTTTATCACAGAAATCCTTGAAATCACTTGACATAAATTCCCCTATGTCTAATATCATAAACTTTAATCGGTTGCCTGTTTGATTCTCAGTTAAAGCCTTAAATATTTTAAATTTCTCAAATACTTCATCTTTCTCTTTGAGGAAAGCAACCCAAGTGAGTCTAGAGTAATCATCAATGATCAGCATGAAGTAGTTTTCCTTCCTTGTGCCTTCTTGTCTTGATGGTCTACATAGATCCATATGAACTAATTGGAGTGGTTTCTCTGTTGAAGTAGATTTCTTGGATTTAAACTATGTCCTGGTTAGCTTTCCTACTTGACAGGGTTTATACACAGAATCTTGTGGCTTTGATATTCTTGGAAGATCTTTTATTGCCTCAAGATTTTTGAGCTTGATTAAGTGCTCAAAGTTTAGATGTCCAAGTCTCCTATGCCATAGCCAACTCTCATCATGTTTGCTTATATGACACTCTTCTCTATCT
>ML841786.1:8721-20749 GCA_009831015.1 Picea engelmannii | reverse complement strand
GTGTCCCCTTACAAAGTAACCCCAGACAAAGGCCGCGAGTCTTTTACCTTGTGTAGTCTGAAAACCCCATGTGAATAAAGATTTCAGAGAGTAGTTATATTACAAAGAAATTATACACAAAGATTATTTTTCCATAGAGAATTACACAATGCTTAGATGTACGATAAAACCCACAAAGAGTACTTATAAAGAGAGACTATTTTTCCCAAAGAACGTACGATGCATAGATAGAGGAGAAAACCCACAAAAAGTATGCCACAATTATATATGAAAAAGAAAACTACTCTTCAAAGAAAATTCAATGTATAGATAGAGGAGATAACACACAGGAAGTACATTGTATTTAAATACACAGTTTTATTTTCACAGAAAGCATATGTCGCCTAGACATAGAGGGTATTCCACAGAGATCATATATTACACCAAACAACAATTTTTTTTCAAAGGGATTTGTACAGGAATCTAAGTTTCGCAAGAAGGGACTTGCATCGAGCATAACCACAAGGGAAACAACACTTAAATCATGGAAGAATCCTTCTAAAATTTTCATAGAGGGATAGTAGAGTACTTACTATTTCATGGAGATACTTCACATAGTTGAATACTATCTATAGGGTCAAATAGCATCACAGAGCCAATTGCTAACACTAGTTGCGAAGCGTAAACAGGGAAATGACCAAGAAGAAAGAGACTCGTGAGAATAGTTACGAAGGGATTAATGGCATATCAAATCCCTAGAGGGTGGGAAGGAGTGTCGGGTACACCACCCCACTCTTGGTCATGTGATTTATCCGAACTGTCAAGCCCACAGTAGGCATTTCACTACAGTGGCAGGCCTAGAGGGTACTAGGTTGGTCAGTTCACCATTAACAGACTCTCCCTAGAGTAAATTCCAAGACCAAACTTTGGCCTAGGTCCATAACGACTTGGTGTCCACGTATTTCCATTATCAAGTCACTTAATTGCTGGAGTAGACAGGTAACCAAAGGTCGGGTGATCACTAACTGCACACTGGTAACTTCTTGCATAACCGCTACTATATTGTATGCTACCTTTAAACATATAATTTGGAGAGTGTTTAGTATGGTAGGTTATTCACCTAGCATGTGAACTATAGTCTATAGTGGTTATGTCTCCTAGTCCACTAAGGTCATAACATTATAGTTATAGTTTTGTTACATGAAGTTTTATATAAGTAAATCGTTATATTCATATCATAGGTTATAAAAATTGATATGTTCAACATGGGTATGATGCAACCTCATTATATTGCATTAGACTTTATACTATGGACATGTTAGTCCTAGTTAAATTTTTAAAAATGCAATCAGATGTGAGAACTTCAAGTACAATAGCAAGATATCATAGATTAGGAGTTAATCTAATGAAAATGCCTTGACATTATAGTAGCAATTAGTTTTATTTGGACATTAAACCTCACACGGATCCTTTTAAGATGGTTAGTCCATCAGAGTGAAACCTTTATGTGCTTAAACAATGACTTAGAATTTTAAAGAAATATATTTGTGTGTCCTGAACAGTTTGACGATTTATAAATGTTAATTTCCTGATCAATAAATTATTATTATTATTATTATGGTGAAATTTGGGGTTTATTACATATGATATCAGAGTTGTTGGTTACAACACTTGGATTTGAGGGAAACAACATAATTTTATTTCTTTTATTTTGTTTTGAAGTAAAAACCTAAAAATTATGTTTAATTTTACAAACCAACAAAACACATTGTTTGTTGTGATAATGCCAACACAGAATGAAGAAGGAAACAGACCTGCGGGAAATCAAAATAAAGAGCTTCCTAGAGACCCAGAGCATAACAGTGAAGGAAGTTCATCCACCCAAGTTTTGGAAACAATGAAGAACCTTATTGTAGAATTACAAATGTTTAAAGCAGATAACGAAAATTTGAAGAAAGCAAAGAAAGACTAGTTAGAAATAAAAGAAATGTTGCTACACAGTATAATAACAAAGAAGATTCCAAAAGACAATTAAAAAGAGGAAGAGGTTGGGAAAAAGTCCTCTAAGAACTCTGGTCATGAAACAAAGAAAGAGGACAACTCTTCTGAAGACACACACATGACAAAAAACAAAGCGTCTACAGGAAGAAAAAGAAAACAAGTGGAGCACCTAGAAGGTGAGTTCAAAAAGATAAAACCCTCCACCTTCAATGGAGAATATAAGACTGGTGAGAAAGTTGAAGCATGGTTGTTAGACATTAAGAAATACTTTCATATTTATAATTACTCTAGTAATATGAAGGTTAGAATGACCATTTATAACCTAAAAGAAAAAGCTAGTATCTAGTGGCAAGACCTGAAATTAGCCAAGGGATTAAAAGAAAAATGAATGGAATGGTAATATTTCAAAAAGTACTTCATGAAGCAATACTTATCATAAATTTATTATGAAAGAAAAACTAAGTAATTTTACGAACTGCGACTAGGACAAATGGCCATGGATGATCTAATAAATAAATTTCTCTATCTGTTGAGGTTTGTACCATACATCAAGGAGGACAAAGTAAATATAAAATTGTCCTTGAGTTGCCTACCACAGTTGTACAAGAAAAGAATTGAATTTGGCAATCCTAAGTCTTTAAATGAAGTGTTTAGGAAGGCTCAAATGTGCTATGATCAGTACAAATAGAGATTTGAAATTCCCCAAGGCATGGAAATACAAGAAACATGATAAAATGAATAAGCGTAAGAAATGATTCCAACCAAACCCTTTCTATAACATGGAAAAAGGTTTCTAAAGGAAGTATTATCATTATAACACACATAATTCACAAGTGGGAAATAGACCAGTTAATCTAGGAGTCAGAAAGTTGGGGACAACCCCAGGGAACCATTGAAATGTTGGGAGTGTAGAGAACCCCACTTGAGGAGAAAATGTCCACGCTTAAATCCCACAATGAGAACTTTGGTCCATAACCTTCAATAGGCTTCAACAATTGGAGACATTGGTAGAAGTGTGCATAAAATCAATGCAACTATGGATGACAGACATGCAGATCATCAATCAACTATTGTGGAATTTGAAGGTAAAATTCATGATAACATTATTTCCATATTAATTGACCCGGTATCTAGTTTGAGTTATATTACTCCAACTTTAGTAGAAGAAGACAAGTTAAAAATGGAAAAACATGTTAAATCATGGTTAGTACAGCTAGCTACCGGGACAAAAAGGAAGGTAACAAATTTTATTTCTAATTGCGAACAAAGTATAGAAGGTAAAAATACAAAATTAAATATGAACATATTACCTTTGGTGTCTTATGATATAATCATCGGAATGGATTGGTTAGAAAAACATAAATTGATATTAAATTGTTATGAAAATTCGTTTGTGTATAAAGATGAAAAAAACACGGTCAAAACAATACAAGGAATCATAAAACCAGTTTCTGTTAGGAAAATATCAACAATGTAGTTTAAGAAGTATATTAATAAAGGTTGCAAGGTATATGTTGTACAGGTAACTAATCTCCTAGGGGAAGAAAGAAAACCAAGTCTATAATACTTTGCAGTCCTACGTGGGTTCATAGATGTATTTGTAGATGAAATACCAGAACTACCTCCAAGGAGAGAGATAGATTTCTCTATCGATCTACTACCTGGATTCACCCTGGTATCCAAGGCACCTTATAGAATGAGTCTACCCGAATTAATAGAACTCAAAATCCAGTTACAAGAACTGTTAGATAAGGAACATATCAAACCAAGTGTCTCACCTTAGGGAGCACCGGTTTTATTTGTCAAGAAGAAATATGGAAATTTGAGACTGTGTATTGACTATCGACAACTAAATAAAATGATGATTAAGAATAAGTATCCCTTACCTAGAATTAACGATCTCTTTGACCAGGTTGGAGGAGAAAATATATTCTCTAAGCTATATTTAAGGTTTGGTTATCACCAAGTCAGAATAAAGGACGAAGATATAAATAAAAACACTTAGAACACGTTATGGACATTATGAGTTTTTCGTAATTTCGATCAGACTTACTAATGAACCAACAAATTTTATGTGCTTGAGGAATAGTATAATCAACCAATATCTAGATACATCCGTGCTAGTTTTTATCAATGATGTTCTAGTTTACTCAAAAACATAAGAAGAATATGAAGAACGTCTTAAAATAGTATTGCGGACTTTAAAAGAACATAAGTTGTATGCTAAGTTTGATGAGTGCGACTTATACCAAAGAAAGATACAATATTTAGGACACGTAATATCTTAAGATGATATTGCACTTGATCCAGAAAAGATAAAATCCATTATGGAATGGCCTATCCCCATGGATGTAGAAGACATAAGATCATTTATGGGAATTATCAATTATTACTGGAGATTTATCGAAGGATTTTCCAGGATCCTGTATCTGATTACATCACTACAGAAAAAGGGAATAAAATTTATTTGATCACAAAAGTGTCAGGACAACTTTGATAAACTAAAAATAATGTTAACTACAACACCAACCTAAAGGTAGCAGATCCCATTAAAGAATTTACAATTTGTGTGGATGTGAGCAAAGATGCATTAGGAGGTGTGCTAACACAAGATGGATATGTCATCTGTTATGTATCACGTAAATTGAAGGAACATGAACGAAATTATGTGACTCGCGATTTAGAATTAGCAGTCGCAATTCATGCATTAAAAATGTGGCAACATTATTTAATGGGAAGAAAATTTATGTTACTAACCAACAACAGTGGTGTAAAGAATTTGTTCAGTTAACCATATATCAATGCAAGGAAAGCAAGATGGTTGGCCTTTTTAAGTGAGTTCAATGTTGAGGTATGACACATCAAAGTTAAGGAAAACAAAGTTGCAGATGCACTAAGTCGAAGGACTAGCGGACTTTATGAAATAATTATCAGCAAGGTAGAAAATGATATTGAACAAAGGATAAAATCTATAAGCAGTAATGACGAAGATTACTTCAAAAAAACGATAGAATTGCAAGGAAATGCATAAAATATGAACAAAATAGATCTGAGTATAGGAAAAAATGGACTGTTAAGGTTCAACCGACTGTATGTACCTAACTCTGCTGAGTTAAAGACAACAATTCTTGATGATCTGCACAAAAATCCATATTTTGGTCATCCAGGATACCAGAAAATGATAACATCCTTAAGAAAATTGTTTTATTGGCCTAACATGAAGAATGAAACAACTGAATATTTGTCTAAATGTTTAGATTTTCAACAGGTAAAGGCTGAACATCAGAATCCAACAGGTCTGTTACAACCTCTGCATATACCAGAATGGAAATGGGAGATTATCTCAATGGACTTCATCATAGGTTTTCCTAAGACTCAAAGACAAAATGACTCGATTATGGTAGTGATTGATAAACTAATAAAATCTGCACATTTTATACCTGTGAAATCTACTTACAAAGCGATTAATATCGCTAAACTTTTTATGAAAGAATTATTTAGATTGCATGGAATTCCTAAGATGGTGATTTCAAATAGAGGTGTTAAATTTACATCCAATTTTTGGAAAGAATTGTTTGCAGGTTTGGATACTAACCTGAATTTCAACACAATCTACCATCCACAAACGGATGGGAAAAAAGAACGAACAAACCATATTATCGAAGACATGTTGCGAATGTATGTAATAACAAAACCAACTAAGTGGGAGGATTACGTGCACTTAGTTGAGTTTGCTTACAATAACGGTTATCAGACACCAGCTAAGATGAGTCCCTTCGAAGTATTATACGGAAGAAAATGCACAACCCCAATTAGTTGGGATAATCCAGTTGACAGGATTATGGTGGGACCGAAAATTCTCCAAGAAATGGAGAGAATGGTAAAAAGGGTACAACATAACATAAAAGAGGCCCAAGACCGACAACAAAGCTATGCAGATCTAAAAACAAGACATCGGGAATTTCAAATTGGGGAACATGTATACCTAAAAGTCAAAGAGAGAAGGAGCTCTCTAAATCTAGGAAATTGTTCCAATTTGGTGCTAAGGTTTTGTGGTCCCTTCGAGATTTTATCTCAAATCAGACCCATGGCGTATTAACTAGTACTTTCTACAAATTTAAAAGTTCATAATGTTTTTCATGTTTCATTATTGAAAATATATATTCATGATCCTACTCACATCATTGACTGGAACATGGTGCAGGTGGAACCAGAAGGCGAGTTCCAAGTGGAACCTTCGTGCATTCTGGATAGGAAAGAAACAATACTTCAGAACAGACCCATCACTCAAGTAAAAGTGCAATGGAAGCACTTTAGTCCTGAGGAGGCCACTTGGGAGTTGGAAGAAGATATGTTGAAATATTATCCAATCCTATTCCAATATATGAATGAACACTGAGGACGATGTTGTACTTAAGGCAGAGAGGATGTAATATCCTCAAAGGTTTTAGAAAAATAAATTCCAAGTTGAATTTAGAAATAAATTTCCATTTTTGGAAATTTGGATTTGAAAATAAATTTCCATTTATGGCAAATCCGAATTTAGAATTTTGGATTTATGTAATTAATTATTTGATGTCTGTTGGGCAAATATTTGACTTTCCCAATTGTCCTCTTTTGTTGGACACATGTATGAGACAAACTTTTTAATAAATTAAGTGTTGGAAGACAAATGGAACAACTAGGTTAAAAATAGTTGACCATGACTCCATAAGTGGGGAACATGTTTGAGTTAACTTAGAGCTGATTTTTACAAGTGGAAGAAGTTGAATTTGACCACTATAAGCCCCTAAAAATAAAGGATTTGTAAAGATGTGAATTTCCCCAAGGAGGGAAAGGGATGGAAAGATCTAGGCACAAGATATATAAAACATATGTGAGAGGCATGATGTTGCTTAGTATGTTGGGGATTGAGAACTGTTTTTTGTTATGAGAACATATGGTGTGAGGAAAAACATGCTTATGATCTGTTGATGGTGACTATATATAAGGAGGATAATCTGATTCACCCTTATGGACTGATGGTCAAGCTAGGGGGTGATTAGGACAAGTGATTATGGTTGTTATGTTCTACGGTTGGGTGGAACGTGGTTGTTACATTTGCTTTCAAACATCATCTTTTTCCGATATGTATATCAATTGTGTATTCAAATTGTTGATATTATGCTATTGATGTTATACATTTTATGCCATATCTTATATTAATTATACTTAGAGGAAAATATGTTGAAGTAAATTGTATAGCCATAATAGTTTGTATGGGTTGCCACTGTGTAAAATATCTTTAGTGGTATGTTATTAAGAGTGACTTTATATATATAATATAAATGTAAACAAATTGCATTATATTTATGTTATTACGCTGAGTAAAAGAATACGAGTCCCATTACACACTATGTCTATTTAAAAAAGAAATACATCTGATACAATAGAGTATAGGTCACTTGACGAAAATGCATATATACACATTTATTATATTCAATATATTTACCAAGTGTTATAGTTTGAGTTCCTTAAACATAAGAATCTCCATAACTAGTCTAAACAGATACTTAAAAGTACTACTTGACCTGTCTACAAGTGCACATGGATCGACGAAGTAAAATTGGAAGTCAAATACTTTTTGTGGATGGTCAATCTTCTTCACCAAGTTGATCTGAAAATAGAAGGCTGACTTGTTATGCTATGCAAGCACCCTCTACTTCATTGAAAATAAACTTCACAGGACCTTGCTTCATGTGTTAAACTATGCAAGATAAACTTATGTGTTAAGTTCATGTATCTTCTTGTAAATGTTTATGTGTGAGGAATTGTTCTTTTAGATGGTTAAATATGTACTTTAAACAAATACACAGCAACACAACTTGCAGCAAATAAACCATCAAACTCACAACAAGAACAAGTTGATAAAGGAGTTCACCCCCCTCCGGGCTACATCTCCTTGAGCCTCCATCAATGGACTTGGCTCTCTGGGATAATTTTTGTCAAAAGTTCTTTTACAATATGCTACTCAACTCCAATGGAAAAACTGACTATACCATTGAGATCAGAACACATAAAAACCCCAAAAATGACTAATAGAACTCTGAAAACGGATCATGGCTCATCCGGGCATTACCTCTTCTACAAGTGGCCATAAGATTCCCTGAGCTTCTCTTTGGAAAAAACACTTGTAAAAGTCCTCAACAGCCTCTGAAACCTGTCCCAATGTGTTCAGATCATATCAATTAGCCAAAAATGATTATTCAATCACAGAAAACAAACATAGGCTCACCAAGCCATGTCCTCGATCAATGAGGGATTCAAGCTCCCTGGAGCTTGCTGAAACTTCAATGGTGAAAAACCTACAGAAGAATTCTTCAAATGGCCTTGATAACAGTGCCAATGGATTCAGGACGTCCAAAAACCCCTAGCTAGGCTTTTACGACACCTCAATCGGCCAAAAGATGAAGAAGATAGGCCTCCTACCATTTTCCTCCTTCAAGCTTGTTGTCACTGGTTCGCCAAAATGCACCCTTGTGTGCTTTACACCAGAACACGCTCCAAAATGTGTGTTCAAACCTAGCCCCGTGCATAACCGAAAAATAGTCTAAACTGTAGAACCGTTAACATATTTTCAGCCCCCCAACCGTCAAGTTGTTGGGCACATGGACCCATAGGACCGTGTGCCTTTGTGAAAAGGGCTAATGACCAAACTGTTTTTAAAAACTGTCCCCGCGCTAAAATTTAAGGTCATATGGCGCACATACAACCGTGGCCATTCCCGTTTGAAACCCAAACTTATGCGCTCCTGGTCATTTGGTAAATGGTTATATGACCGTTGGCTAACAGTCACAACCAACTTTCGCGCGCACATAGATTGGACACGAGCATATGCTATATGGCACGCGACCAAGGGTTAGGGCTAAGCCCCGGCCCGGTCGCGGCCCAAAACATTCAACCAAATGCAATATATATATAATCAAAACCATATAGTAAACAAGGACCAAACGCGGGCATAGTGGTTATGCGAACCTTGTTAAAGCTCTTGGTCGGTGGAGGAGGTCACCGGTTCAAATCCGGTCGGCTCCACAAAACATTTTATATATAACCAAATAACCAAACAATGAGTGACACGTGGTGCCCTCCGATTGGGCCACGTGTCCTCATATCATTTGCCCATAAATGGACACGTGTCATCTCCTTACTCGCCAGCTATCAACCAACTGACATCTTCCATGTCACCCTTGTACGGTCGTACGGTCCTGGCACATCAGACCGTACAGACTGTACGGACTGGTACAGTCAGCATCAATTTTTTTGCATGTTTGGCTTGGCGAACAGATCGCGATATCTTCTCCATACTGAGTCCATTTGACAAAGTAAATATACCACTGGAATCAGGAAGACGAGACAGACGCAATGGCACTATTTTTGTCGCATTCCGAGCACTTTGAACATTGAGCTAAAATTTGACCCCTGGTCCAGATTTTGATCACACCTTCCCACTGAAAGGATTTTGGACCCACAAAAGCTAATCTGTCTGCTTTCAAGTTATATCAAAATCTTTTCGAAAATCACCTGAATACTTTGACATGTCGTGCACTGAAACTAGCTATGTCCCTCAACCACTGTTCTCTGGCTGCTGCTGACCCACTGTTCTCTCTGTGTTTGGAAGATTGCCAACCTTCCCACTAAGAATCAAGTCCCTCTTTCAAACTCTTTGGCGTCAACAAAATCAACTCTCCAATGGCTGCAAAAACTTTCCTGCGACATCTTGTCACAAGCCAAGAAAACCATCAATCTTGAAGACAAATTATACAAGACTGAAAAAAAATGATGCCAACAAAAACTTTTGTTCTTCAAACAAACTGTCGCATCTTGTACTACATCAAAGTACATGGCGTTTTCCTGCATCTCGATGTACTCAAAATTGACGTACAAGCCAACAAACACCATCGACTAAACACAAGTCGAACAACACGATCGACATAACATAGTCGTCAGAAAATCATCAACACCAATCGAGACTCATTTGAAACATCTTGACCTTCCCAAACTGACAAGTCGACAAACATGATACATAATCAGGTAACAATCATGAATCACTCATGATGAACCATCACCAGGTTTACTGCTTACACATACATAAAAACAAATGCATGTTCATGACTCTTCAACTCTCCTTTCAGTACCAACATAAGTACATAACCCAAAAACATGTGGGTACATAAGAGATGAACATGAAAAAGATACATGGCTGCAACAAGTGAACATCATATCCATCTTTTACATCCTCCTGGCGAATTGGTGCAACAAACAAAATTGCCTTCAAATGAATTTCATACACATGAAACTTGCATCATGCAAGTTGTGATAAATTGCTGCAACTTATCATGCTTCCCATAAATGCACACATAACGCTGAAAAGTGCATTTACAACAGAAAAATGCAAGCTTTAATTGCTCAAGAAATCCAACCATTTCTTACCAAGCCAACTCAACGGTGACTTTTTCTGCTGAACATCATCCTCTTGTGAATCATCTTGACTCACATCGATGATGGAATCTCCTCTTCCATTCTTTCCAATCTCTTTATCCAACTGCTTCTTATGCTGTGGATGAGTGGTTGGATGCAACGTCCAACATTGGTCAATGAGATGACCCCGCTTCTGACAATGAGTGCAAATCTTTTGCATCCTCTTTTCATGTTGTCTTTGCTTAGAAAGTTTCCTAAAAGCGGTTAATCTTTTCCAACATTTTGAAACATGATGATTATACAAACCACAATATGTACATGGATTCTTTCTTCCATTTTTACATATAAATTTATCATGCTTAACATAATCAAATGCAACGAAATGATAAGCAGAATTATACCTTGAACATTCACCTTTATCGCCTCTTTGAGGAGGTGAATCTGAAAAGTTACAATCTCTCCTTTGAAGATCATCAACAATGTTCTTGTCCTCATCACTGTCACAAATCTTTCGTTTCACACATTTGCATTCATCTTGAACACAAGCCTTGCATGCTGGAGGGATTGAACTTTCAACAAAAGTTCTTGAACTTTCACCTTTAAAGCCTTCTTGAGGAGGTGAACTTGAAACTAAATTTAACCTTGGAACTTTTTCCCTTGTCTCCTCAACTTTGGAATTTGTTCCATCTTTCCATTCATATCCAAGACCACAATACCTGGGTCTCTCTTCAACAACAATAGGCTCAACAATGCCTTGTGCATGCTTTCCCAAACCTTTACCTTCATAGCCCATTTTTAATAATAACTTGGACCCTATTCCTCTTGTGTGATTTTCAAAACCACCAAAACATTCATCTGGTGAGGAATTAGAAGATAAACTAACATTGCATACCTTATGTTCATGCATGTACTTGGTAAGGGGTTCCTTTGCCTCATGGAGTTGAGTCTCCATCTCATGCAACTTTTGAAGAAGCTGGTCTTTCTCCTTCTTCATGGCCACCAACTGCTCTTCAAGAGCAATGCGCTCATTTCTGTCTTCACACATCTCTTTCATCAAATCTCTCATAGTTAGCAACTCTTCTTTAGATAATGAAAATGTATGAGAACTATCAATACTTGAAGCTTCCTCCATCCTTGCAAGATATCAAACTTCAACACAAAAACTTGCACAAAAACCAATAGCTAAATCTCAAGCTATCAATGGAAAACACATGAGCAAAACAAACTTATGCTCTGATACCACCTGATCTGAAAATAGAAGGCTGACTTGTTATGCTATGCAAGCACCCTCTACTTCATTGAAAATAAACTTTACAGGACCTTGCTTCATGTGTTAAACTATGCAAGATAAACTTATGTGTTAAGTTCATGTATCTTCTTGTAAATTTTTATGTGTGAGGAATTGTTCTTTTAGATGGTTAAATATGTACTTTAAACAAATACACAAAAACACAACTTGCAGCAAATAAACCATCAAACTCACAACAAGAACAAGCTGATAAAGGAGTTCACCCCCCTCTGGGCTACATCTCCTTGAGCCTCCATCAATGGACTTGGCTCTCTGGGATTAATTTGTCAAAAGTTCTTTTAC
>WSFP011324472.1:0-40333 GCA_009831015.1 Picea engelmannii | reverse complement strand
TGCAAATACTTACTATCATAGAGGAGAACCAGATATCCTTCCTTAAAATTATTCTTCTTGATATGTTTTTCATGCCATGATTTATATTTTTCTTTATGTACCTCCTGATGGAAACAAACTATGATTATGTCCTCTTATAATTCCATCAGTTGAGCCAATCTTTCTTGTGTTGCACCCCTTTTTGTCGTATCTGTGATTGTTTCAATCCGCGGACTTGATATCAAATAATCTAAGGGAACTATTTTTTCCTTTCCATATACCAATCTAAATGGTGTATGTCATGTTAGCTTCTTGCATGTGGTCTGATACGCCCAAAGTATTGTTGATACCTTCAAATCCCAATCATCTATGTTCACATTACAAATCTTGGTCAAGGCATTCTCCAAAATCTTGTTGAAAACTTCAATTGTTCCATTTTCTTGAGGGTGATAAGGAGTGCTCTTTTGGTGATGTATTTGAAATTCTTCAAGCATTGCCTCAATTGTATTGTTGATGAAGTGAGTCCCCTGATCACTCATCAATATTCTTGGACATCCAAATCTTGTCACTACTTGTTCAAATAGAAATCATGTTGCAGTCTCTACGTTGCAATCCTTTATTGGTGTTGCCTCAACCCATATGGTTAAATATTTCATCATTGTAATAATGTATCTATCTCATGATATTCTTGTTAGTGGATTAATTGGACCTAAAAAATCTACTTCCCATTTATCAAATAGTTGTAAAGTTACTTGAGGTATTAATGGCATCACATCCCTCCTCGATGGCTTCCCAACTCTTTGACAAACATCACACTTATGGAATTATTCCTTTGAATCTTTATGAACTATGGGCCACCACAATCCTACGTGCAATACCTTCTTCACGGTACATTTTCTTCCATAATTCCCTCTTGCAATTACTTCATGTGCCTCTGCCAAAAAATGGTTATTTCATGCTCCATCACGCATCTTCTCAATATGTTGTCTGCTCCTAGTTTGTATAAATGACCTGCAATCAACTGATAATCTACAACTCTAACCACCAAATTTTTCTTCTGTGTAGTAGTAAATTCTCTTGGTGCAAAATCCTATACTCAAAAACTCAATAATGTCAGCAAAATACTCATCAGCTATCTGTACTGAAAACAATTGTGCATCTGGAAAGTTATCTTCCAAGTTACTGGGTTCTTCTCCATTAGTTATCCTGGATAAGTGATCTGGTCCTACATTCAATCTTCCAGGCTTTACCATAAATTCAATGTCAAATTATTGAAACAAGAATAGCCATATGCATATCCTTCCCCACAACACTGGATTATTGACTAAATATTTTAGAGTTGAATGATCTGTAAAGATCTTGAAATGTTTCCCTAAAAAGAAATGTATGTATTTTTGCAAATCATACACCATAGCTAATCCTTCTCTTTCTGTAGTGTTATAGTTATGTTCTGAATCTCATAACTTTTTTCTTGCAAATGAAATAGGGTGATCTATCTCACCTTCTCCTAGTTGGGTTAATATTTCTCATAGTGTTATTGCAGATGCATCCACATGCACATGAAATTATTTTTCCTAGCATTGAAATACTAGAATCAACGCAGTAACCATCTTCTCCTTCAAAATATCCAGACTCTGTTGGCACTCCTCGTTCCACTGATACTTAGTGTCCTTCTTCAACAAATTTTCCATGGGTGCGGTAATCTGTGCATATCCCCTTATGAACTTCATGTACTATCATGTATGGATCAATGTACTCTTCAATTGGCACACTGACTTTGGTGATGGTAAGTTAACTATGACAGCAATTTAGTAGTATCAACTAGCGGACCCTGTTTACACACCACATGTCCTAAAAAAATCCCAAAAGGTGTGTTGAAAATACATTTCTTGATATTCAATGATATCTCACATTATCTGCATCTGTCCAACATCAGCCTTAATACTTCAACATGATCCTTCAAGAAACTAAATATTTTCCAATCATCCAAGTAAACCTCCAAAAACTTATGAAAAAAGTCCTTAAAAGCTGCTACTACTACCCTGGAAAAAATTGTTGGTGCATTCTTCAATCCAAATGGCATAATTGTATATTAAAATGATCCCAACTCTTTAGAAAATGTATTCTTATGTCTATCTTCAGGTGCAATCATTATCTGATGATATCTTGAGAAGTCATATGTAAAAGAGTAAGCTTCTTGACCCCCTACATTCTCCAAAACTTTGTCTGTAAATGGGGTAGGAAAAGGATCATGTAGGCAAGCATCATTCAATTTTATTAAATATACACAAACCTTGATCCCTCCTTTCTTATTTTCTTGCACCACCATAAGACTGATCCATTTTGATTCCTCCATGGATTCTATGACACTAGCTTCTAGCATCTTTTCAATTTCTACCTTCACTTTCTCTTTGTATATTGGATTCAATCTGTGAGGTATTTTTATGATAGGTCTTGCTTCTGGATTCAACAGGATCTTCATCTCTATTATCTCTCCTAGTAACCCCTTCATCTATGAAAATTTTGTTGGGAATAATTCATTGTACTCACGCAGTAATTATGTGACCCTTTCTATTGTCTGATTATCCCAATAATCTCCAATACTTTCCATTTTTTGGTTTTTTGTAGTTCCAATGTTGACCTTCTTGATCTTTAATGGTGCAGCATAATATTCTAAATCTAGATTGGGACCTTATAATTCCCTTTCACCCTCCACTTTTGGGATCTATATATTGTGTGGATTATCTTATGTTGGATCTTCCTCTTATACAACATGATAACAATGTATCAATTGTTTAAATGTTTGTCTAGACTGTTTCTGATATATTGAAACTATTTCAAATTCTAGTTCTTTGAATATCCTATATCTTGCTGCTTTCAGCGTTGTATCAATATCTAGATTTTCATGCTCAAATTCAAATGTAACTATGAAATTCTAATGTATCTCTTCCCAATTAGCAATTTCTTTGCATTGTTCTTATTATGTGTACTAGTTCTTTGGAATGCCTTCTAGTGTGTGAATAAAATGGTGTGTCCATTCTTCTGGGGGTAATAATATCCATTGAAATATGCACTTATCTACATGGTCTTTAGGTTGTCTGAATCCTTCATATTTCTCCTCATATATATGCTCCTGCTCTGCGTCGAATCGGATGCGCAGTAACCTTTTTCACTGGAATCAATTGTTGATATTTTCCTTGTGTGTGCCCCACCATCTTGTAGGTGTAGCTTTTAAATCAATATATAATGTTGGTAATATCTGATTTTCCATAACCTCTACCTCAAATTTCATTAAAAATTGTTCTAAATCATTCAAGCCATAAAAAGTAGGAGGTTCTCTTACCTTTGTACTAACCCATCTTAGCATGTGCATCATTCTGGTGCATCTCCTGGTAGATAATTCATGTACTCGTTGTTGCAAGTTTTCCATTCCTGTGTCAAATTATAAATCGCAAGAACTAATACTCCTCCAACTGAGTATGCCATCTGCAATTCGGTTGATATAATCCTCTTCATGCACGGTAGTTTTGTATAGTTGATTCACATCTTCTGTAAGAATATTGTCCCTTGCAGGTTCCACATACCTTCCTCCTTCTGAGGGATCCAACTGAGCAATAACTCTGTATTCTCCTTATTTAAAGATCATCTTTCTTTTCTTCAAGTTGATAATATTCTGGTTATCAAAATCCCATTCCAAAACCAACAAATATGGATATGGTGAATTATTGTCTACTATGTCAAAGACTTCAAAGTTTGTCATGGTACGCACACCATCTAGATCTACTGGAATCCCTTTCAACCTATCGATTGGCACCACTATGGGTTGATTTGTCAACTTTAATTGAATAGGTGAATACCCTAATTATGGTTCTCCTATAGCTTCCCAAGTCTTCTTTGGTAGAACATTCACTTCAGATCCTAAGTATAATATGATATCCCCCATATTGAAATATCCTTTGTTGGAACTCAATCTGAATTATGCATTGTTTCTTCTTTTCTTACGGACCCGATTTACTATATTTACCCCTTCTTCCCTAGGATTACACTTTTATAAAAAAATATGTAGTACTTGTAAGGAATTTTTATCATTCATCAATTTGACACAAGCTCCCAAAAATTTTCTTAAGTTACTTACTTGTTCTGAAGACTTCTCTTGATTGGTCTAATCAAATAATGAAGGCATGCCATACACTGGTATCTCATCTACTGGTTTCATTCTGGAAGTGGACGCAATGTTTTCCTTCAAGATCTCTTGTCTAGCTTCCTTGAATATATCTTTCTCTTTGTGCACATCAATCTTTTGTTCTGGTGTTGTATTCTTCCTGACCCACTGGTACTAGTCCTGATCCTTCTTAGCTACATATTCTCATGTATTAGCTCCACCTCTAGTAATTATCTTAATCTTCTTCTCGACCTCTTCTTTGTTTTCCACCTCGATCCATACGTTCCAATTAGTCTGGTTCCTCTTTTCATGTATATTTATCAAAAGTGTGGGATAGTATTTTTTTTCATGGTCTATTGCATGACAATATATACATTTTGCAGGTGGTTGTGGGAAGTCTCTTGCATAGTGCTTGGGTTTCTGACAGTTATGACAAACAACTAGTCCTCAAATTCCTCCAAAACCTCTTCCTCCATAGCATCCTCCTCTGAAGCCTCCTTTGTTGCCTTAATTATCTCTGTGTTGTGTGTTATACTGAGGTCCTTGATTATACTGTGGTTGTGGGTTATTGTACTGTGATGGTGTTGTGCACTATTATGTTGGATTATACGGTTGTTTCCATTCAAATTGTTGTGCATTATACTATGGTTGTGCTATAAACTGTTGTGTGGATTATATTGTGGCTGCTACGCATTGTTATACTACATATGTTGTGCATATTGTCCTATTACATGTTCATCATGCAACCTATATGTATCTACAATCCTTTGTTTCATCGTCTCCAAGGTTCTGTAGTCCTTTTCTTTGTGTCCAATTGACTTGCAAAAGTTACAAAATGTGCTCTTTAGTATTTTCTGGTATTTCTACATCATGAGGAAATGATAGGGATCGTGCACATGTGTTTTTTAAATCTCACACCATGGTCCTCTTGAAGCTAAAGGGTTTGTCATAGCCACTCCAATATACTGCGCAAATAATGGGCACACATTCTTGTGATGGTATTTCGTCCTGCACATTGTACACAAAACATATTCTATTTTCTCATTTCCTTTGTTTTGATTCAACTGGAATGTTAAGTTCTTCAAATCTTGCTTCAGCTCTTCCACAGTTGGATCTGTATGCTTGTATTGGTTTTCCTCTAGCTATAAGGATGTTTGTAGATCCTCACCCTCACTTTGGAATTTGTGTTGTCTCAAAAGATACTTCAAGTGTGGAAACAAATAATTAACAAACAAATTTCTATATTGTGTATCATTAATAGTGTACTTTAACTTACCTTTTAGCTTCTTGAAATTCTATCCCACTTCCTAGACTATTTCTCCTAGTTTTTGCTTGATCTCTATCATTTCATTCATAAACTGGTCTTCTAAGATTGACTTCTAAAATTTATTTATTAACTACCTCTTCACATCTGCTACAGTTGTAGGTGTTCTCATTGGATTATTTGTTGAGAGACCCACATACCAATCTAATGTGCGGTCTCTAGATGTGATTTCCAACTGTGCAACCTTTGTATCATCATATATAATCTGATTTGATGTCCATATCTTCTCATAGATGAACAAATGTTTTTTTGGATCATCTTACCCATCCCCTCAAAAATCTAGTAACCTGATAGTTGGATCTTGTCCTGCCATTGTGAAATTTGTTGAACTACCACCTCTGCATGATGTAGTTACTTTCTGCGTGATGTAGTTACTTGACTGCTACTTTTTGAACTTGCACTTCTATTACTAGACCCACTTCCTATAAAAAATATTCTACCACTAATCACTTGTTGGTTGAATGATTTTTCATCTTCAGTTGTCTTAGTCACACATGGGGTTGTGGGTTCCACACTAATTCATATTTGGAATGGAGATCCTACTTTTGTGCTTGACCCAAGACCTCTGGTTTTCCTATCATATGTGGTGTGCAATATATCCTCAATATGCCTCATGGCATGGAGGTCCTCTACCTCTTCCTCATTTTTATCCAAGCCCTCTCTGATCTAGGTGTATATCGGTGGCCACCCACCTTTTCCAACTAGATCAAAACAATTTTCTGACAATTTTGGAAATTTACTATTTTTAGCAGTTTTAACTTTCGGGGCCATTTTGAGGGCCTAAATGAAGGTTTTTCAGGATATAGCTTCTCAATTATATATGAAGGAATTATTGAGCCCCCAAAATGAATCTCCTCGCTGATACCTTTCGAACGGTCTATCATACGCCTAAAACAGAGATCGTATGCAAAAGTTACGACCCGGGGAAGTTGATGTACTAACTTACCCAGACGGGGCCCACATGAATTTTGGTGCTTCATCTCCTAGGATTAGGTTTTTGGATGTCTAGGGTTTTGGAATTCCTATTTATTGTAAAAATTCCTTTAGACCCTCATTGTAATCATCTTCTTGTGAATGAGCGCAGTCGTCACATCTCTTCTTAGAGATAAGCCACCACCATTCCAACAAGCTTGTTTCCGCTACATTTTACAGTTTCAGCTTATTTCCTTATTGAATAGAAAACCAGTTTTATTGTATCTCTGTTATTTTGTGTTAAGAACCTGTTAATAATCTGTATTCATTTTGTTTTTCTCCTAAAATATGGATCAGTGGTATCGGAGCAGTCTTCTCCTTGTCGTCTTAATGCATGTCCCCAACAAGGTCGGAGTACAAAGAGTTGGGTATCGAGGTTGTTTCTCTTGAGGAAAAAATCTCTCGCATGCTCAGGCGACCTCTCATGGAAGGAGAAAATAAATATGATGGGATAGGAGATCCTTTCAAACTATTGATTGAGGAATCTCTCACGCAACAAAGGAACGAGATGATGGATAGTTTCGTGCAAATCCTTCGGTGGCTACAAACAGGCGATGCATCTTCTTCGAGTGGAGGCGCCACCCCCTTCAAGGTACAAATAAACTTCGATATTCCTATATTTGAAGGTTATATAGATGCATATTCTATAGACAAGTGGTTGAATCTACTAGAAGGGTATTTTTATGTCCATAACTTTTCGAATAGAGAAAAGATTACTTTTGCGCTCCTCAAAGTCGTTCCCCATGTCACAGATTGGTGGGAAAAATTTTGTGAGCAAAAGGAAACAGAAGAACCCTCACTATTTTTAGTCACAACCACCTAGGAATCCTTCAGGGATGTTATTAAGGAACAATACTATCCTGTCAGAATTTATGACGACTTGTATACCAAATGGACCACACTGCGGCAAGAAAGAGACCAAGCAGTGCCAAATTTCACAAATATATTTCATACCTTGCGTGCCAAGCTGGGTATCAAGGATTTGGAACAACATTTGGTGCTCAAGTATCGTGGCTCTCTGCATAGATACATCCAGACCAAAATGGAATTTTTGGACATCTCATCCTTGGGCATAGCCTACCGATATGCCGTCAAAATCGAGCAGAAGCTCAAACAAAAGATGCAGCAATTTGGGCCTGGGAACCCCTCACAACAAAATCTAGGAAAGGGCAGCCCCAAACCATAGAATAAAGGACAGAGAAAATATGGAAAGAATCAATACAACTAGTCCAAGACGCAAGCAAAGAAGGACATTGAAAAGACAAATAAAGATACCGGGAAGTGGTGTGACTTCCATAAGAGCCCTTAGCATAACATTGTTGATTGTCACTCAAATTAGTCACTAGTGGTTGAAGTGAAAGCCTATGAATCAGATGTGGGTTCAAACTTTGAGCCAGAACCACAAAGGGGAAGATGGATCATTAACGTGGAACCTAGTGCCACTGTAGCTACCACCAAGCTCCAGCCTGGTGAACCAGACGAGCCAGAAGAAGGAGAATGCCTCTTCCATTCATGGATGTGGGTAAAAGGAACCCCACTACACTTCATCATGGATAAAGGTAGCCAAAAGAACCTCATCTTAGCAGAGGTCATCAAGCGGCTGGTCCTGTTGACAACACCACACCCCACAACCCTACACCATTGGATGGCTCTGCCAAGGAAGTGAGTTATGCGTCAGCCAACAGTGTTGACTGTCGTACGGCATCAAGTCCTTCAAAGAAGAGGTATTGTGTGATGTTTCTCCTCTCGAAGTTTCTGATGTTCTTTTGGGCCAACCTTATTTATGGAAATGTCATGTTGTATATGAGTCTAGGCCTCGTAGTGTTATTATTACTTTGAACAGGATACCCAAGGCAGTCCCACCTAGTGCTATTTCCATGATCTATGATAAGAAATTCAGGAAGGTCCTCTCTCATATGGGGAAGCTTGTCTTCTTCATGATTCGCTCTCAGAATAAGTGAAAGATCATAGCCACATCCAGGGTCTCTACGGTCGACCTCTCCACACAGCAGAAGCAAGTAGATAAGGTCGTGGAAGAATACTCATATATCTTCTCCTCACCTTTCGGGGTACCTCTGCACTTCCAGGTCAAGCACCCCATCGATCTGACCCCTGGGGCACTTCTGCCCAATGGGCCAATCTATCATCGCTCTCTGTTAGAGAATAAGGAGATCAAGTGACAGATCCAAGAACTGCTCCACAAGGGGCACATTCATCCGGGGTCATCACCTTGCGGGATCACAATTGTGCTGGTACAAAAGAGAGATGGAACCTAGTGACATTGCATTGATTACCAGGATCTGAATAAAATAACAGTTAGAAACTGGTACCTGATTCCCCGAATCAACAACCTCCTTGATCAACTCATGGGGGGCAAATACTTCAGTAAGATTGATCTGAAGTCTGGCTACCACCAGGTCTCGATAGAGCATATAGATGTATGGAAAACCACCTTCAAGTCAAAGGAAGGCCTTTTTGAATGGTTGGTCATGCCCTTTGGTTTGAAAAATACTCCAACCACTTTCATGAGGATGATAGATGATATGATGTGACCATTCACCAATACTTTTGTAGTGGTGTATCTGGATGACATTCTCATTTACAGCAAGACTTGGGCCGAACACTTGCAGCATATTTAGCATGTTTTGCACACCCTGCGGCAGCACAAGCTATATGCCAACTTGGAAAAATGCTCATTCGGCATGGACAGGGTCCATTACCTGGGCTACATAATTGACCAGCATGGTGTACATGTGGATCTAGCCAAGATCTAAGTCATTTGTGACTGGCCAACCCCAACCACACTCATTGAGTTTCAAAGCTTCTTGGGCCTTGCCAATTTCTACCGTAGGTTTGTGTTGGGATTCTCCCATAATGCATGGGCCCTCAGCCAAATAACCAGGGGTAGTGGTAAGGTGAAATTTGTGTGGGGCTAGTTCCAACAACAAGCATTTGATGATTTGAAGCAGTGCTTGTGCTCAGCCCTAGTACTTTCACTACCATACCTATAGCATCCCTTTGATATCGAGACAGATGCTTCAGAATATGCGGTGGGAATCATTCTCACTCAGCACGGCCACCCCGTGGCCTATCATAGTGAGACACTATTAGATGTTGTCCGTAAGTACCCTACTTATGACAAAGAAATGTACTCCATTGTGAAAGCCTACTTCCAGTGGAGACATTATATTCTTGGGAAGGAGACAATCATCCACACTGATCATAAGCCACTGCAGTTCATGAAGACACAATGAAAATTGTAGAATGATCGCCATAAAAAGTGGTCCACATAATTGCAGCAATTCCACCTCAACATCAAGTATAAAACATGAAGCACCAATCACGTCGTTGATTTCCTCAGCAGACCACCAGTCACGGCACTCACAATGGTGCTTGACTCCTATGGCCATGAGACCTCTAGATGGCCCTAACTCTATGAGACAGACCCAAACTTCGCCACCACCTATCAAATTTTGGGTGCAAATGCAATTGTCGATAATTTCCATATTTAGGATGGGTTGTTGTGTTGTCTGGGCCATATCTGTGTTCCATCAAGCGAACGGGAAAAGATGATCTGGGAATCCCACTACAGTCGAGTGGTAGGACACTTTGGCGTCGAAAAGATAGTGGCGATGCTACAGAAACATTTATATTGGCCGAAACTTCGACAGGAGGTCAACAAGTATATCAAGTCCTACACTACCTACGCTATTCCCAAACCGACCAATAAGAAGCAGGGCATGTACACCCCTCTTCCTACTCCTGACAGGCCATGGGAATCCATCTCAATGGACTACATGTCGGGCCTCTCGTCCACCAAGTGGGGAAATGAATGTGTTTTTATGGTTGTTGATCGATTTTTTAAGATGGTGATTCTAGTTTCTTGCAAAAAGAACATCACAGCAGAGGCCACTGCCAAGATCTTATTTGAATGAGTCAGGGTAAATTTTGGAATCCCACAAACCATTGTCTCATATTGGGACAGTTGATTTCTCATTACATTATGGTCGAGCCTCTGGTCACTGTTGGAAACCAAGCTCACCAAATCCACATCCTTCCACCCCCAAACAGATGGCCAAACCAAGGTCGTAAATTGAATGATTGTGCATATCCTTCACATGTATAATTCAAATCATCCTCTCACATGGGATGAGAGCCTTCCCTATGTCCAACATAGCTACAACTAAGCCCTGCATTGCTCAATCGGCCACAGCCCCTTTCATGTGGGGTGGGATTCCAACCATTGGGTCCCATAGATGTTGCACTTCCCCTTGTGGTCACCTCGACCGAATCATCTCCTACTCCAACTGAAGATGACAAATATCCTACAGAAGTCCAATGAAAAGTACAAGAAGCACCATGATCAACATCGGGTGCCACGTAAGTTTCAGGTGGGCGACAAAGTTTGGTTGCACTTGCAGAAAGAACACCTTATAGGACGACATCGAAAGCTTTGCCCACTTTGTTATGGGTCATACACCATCACCAAGGCCATGGGGGATAATTATTTTGAGCTCAACATTCCTCCTATCCTTGGCCTACACCCAGTGTTCAACGTGGATCTCCTTCGCCCTTATTTCCCACCATTATTGGACACCTCAGACATAGCAGAGCAGCTGACACCAACAGATCTCAACCACGACTACATACAACAATCATACAACGATCATATTGTGGACACATAGGTAAAGGGAACTCGACAGCAAAGGATCCATCTTTATTGAGTCGTCAAAGTAGGGCAGCTCCTGCACCAAGGCAAGTGGCTCACCCAGGGCCAAATTCAGTAGAAATTTCCTCATTTGATGGGGGAACTCAACACAATGGAGACCATTTATTCCTAAGGAGGTAGTATTTATCCAGGTGGATATTGGTGGCCACCCACCTTTTCCAACTGACTCAAAACAATTTTCTGACAATTTTGGCAATTTACTATTTTTAGCAATTTTAACTTCTGGGGCCATTTTGAGGGCCTAAATGAAGGTTTTTCAGGATTTATCTTCTCAATGATATTCAAAGGAATTATTGAGACCTTAAAATGAATATCCTCAATGATACCTTTCCAACGGGCTATCATACGCCTAAAACGGATATCGTATGCAAAAGTTACGACCCTGGGAAGTTGATGTACTAACTTACCCAGACGGGGCCCACATGACTTTTGGCGCTTCATCTCCTAGGGTTAGGTTTTTGGATGTCTAGGTTTTTTTGAATTCCTGTTTATTGTAAAAATGCCTTCAGAGCCTCATTGTAATCATATTCTTGTGAATGAGCGCAGTCGTCACATCTCTTCTCAGAGATAAGTCACCACCATTCCAGCAAGCTTGTTTCCGCTGCATTTTACAGTTTCAGCTTATTTCCTTATTGAATAGAAAACCAATTTTACTGTATCTATGTTGTTGTTTTTTAAGAACCTGTTAATAATCTTTATTCATTTCATTATGCTCTTAAAATCTGGATCACTCTCACTCGGCTACATCCCTCTTCTTGTTATTCATCTTATACTGGTAGGTTCATCTGATGCACGTCACACCTGCATTCCTTATTATTTCCCTAGTATGTTCATCATCCATCATGATGGGGTCCATTGCCTCCTTCTCCTGGCTACTCTCTATATCCTTCTCCATTTCTCATATCTTCCTTAGTGCTTCCCCTGACTCCCCCATGCGTGCAGAGTAATCTAGTTGTACGATTCCATGGTCAGCACGCCTTTATCATGTAATAAGATCTTGATCAACGTGTAAAGAGACCTAATGTGCCTCCCTTTGGGTCCCCTCAATAAATCCTACTCTGCAGTAGTATATGACTTTGATGTATCTACTACAAACTCAGTGATAAACCCCGCATTAATACTATCTAACCAAAAATCCACTGCATGCGTGAATTTATTATTAACCCTTTCCAACCGCGCAATATTTTTAGCAATCCACTCTATTGGACTGATATGATTAGTCGGATGGGTATCTTTCAACCTCAATATCCACTCATATAATAAATCTATAAAATAACATAAATATGCTTCATGCAAATTAGTAACCACATACCTGTGCAGGTACTGGCGCGGTACCGCGTATACCTAGAACCCTTAATATTTTTCTACGCGAACTCCAACTACTTTGTCTTGAACCATATTTCAATCTCTTACTTCGTAGGATTCCATGGCCTAGACATCTCTTTCTACCACTGCATATTCTTCACCAAACCCCTTCTTGTCTCTCCTTTTTATTTCTAGCTAGCAACAAAACCATTTTTTGGACATATGGGCTGACATGGGTTCTACCTTAGTTCTCCAACAAAACCATTTTCACCATCGACCCTTTTGGTAAACTAGAAGGATACACCACGCACAGAGTGCCAAATGTAGTCTTACTCAATATGGTTTATGGGTGATTGTAGGATGTAGATGTCTGCAGTCATGGAAGGGATCGGGGTTGTTATTTTTACTTCTATTGCTACTTAACCATGCATTGTACTATAATATTTATTAGATATACTACTCCATTCATTCATAACATTAATTCTGCATATATTTTAGTGTACATTGTAATTAAAACCATTCATTTATCTAACCATTCAACCATAATTGTAGAAATAACAAGAGCATTCAAACAAATTGCAACACAAAGTTTTACCATGGTTCACCCCCCCTGGGGCTACGTCCACAAAGATGTTCTTTTTATTTCTTCTTCTTCATAAAAATGGCATTGTGTGCATTACATCATAGAATAGCGGTGTGTAGTGGTGAGGAAAACTAGCATCACACCAAGCTCCACATATTGTGACCTAACCCTCAATTACATCAATTCCATTTGAGCTCCACAACTCGCATCACAATACAGACTCAAAACTAAAAAGGGACTCTCCAAAGACACACACAGAGATGATAAAACTTAGATGCCAAAAACTTCCCTTTTGAACTACCTCATACATCTTATTTATATCACAAAATTGGTTAGAACCCTTACAATATGACTCCAAAACCCTAACCCTAACATGGCTAGGTTTTTCCACATATGCGTTGGATTTTTGCAAATCCTATCGTGCATTGCTTCCTTTAGCCTTTCTCACACTAGTCTTCCTTCTTTTTCAGTGTGCGTTGTTCCCTTTGGCCCACTCTTCCTCTCTTGCTGCACTTCCTCCAAAAAATTCCTTCTCCAACATGTGTTTAGATACTAAGATGATGTATCCTTCACTCCTAGAATGTCCCTCAATGAGAGAAACTTTTGTTCGGTGAAAGGCTTTGTGAATATGTCTTCCAACTCCTCTAAAGATGGACGGAATTGCATATCAATGACTCCATCCTAAATATGTCCTTGAATAAAGTGCATATGAACCTCGATGTGCTTGGTCCTCTACCTATGAACTAGGACTCCACACATCTTGAGAGTACTTTTATTATCACACCATATAACTATCATATGATGATAATGAACTCCCAACTCTGTAAGAAAGTGTTGCAACCAAATAGCATGATTAGTAACATTCATTGTACCCAGGTAGTCTATCTATGTTGATGATAAATAAATTGTTTATTACTTCTTACTTGACCAACATATAGGTCATGATCTAAGCTAGAGGACATATCCTAAAGTGGACTTGTGATCAGTTCTATCACTTCCTCACTCTGAGTATGTGTAACTAACAAGATCCAAGGAAGATCATGTTGCATAGTGTATACCAAAACTTGTAGTCCCCTTGACATATCTAAGAATCCTCTTTACTTCCTTCCAGTGAATCTCATGAGGCTCTTACATGTACCTAGAAACTCATCCAACTGCATAAGATATTTCCAGTTGAGAGTGTTTAAGGTAGAGAAGACTCCCCAACAACTATCGATATTACAATCAACCAAAGGTGATGCACCAACATCCTCTAGTCTAACCCTTAACTAAAAGGGTGTTGGATTTGTCTTGCAATATTTCATATGAATCCTATCAAGTAGATATTTTTCATACTTGGACTGAGACATCTTGATTCCTGAATCATTCTGGCTAATTTCAAGACCAAGAAAGTATTGTAACATTCCCATATTTGTCGTAGAAAAGATGTCATGCAAAGCGGTCTTCACTGCAGTAATGGAAGAGGATGAGCTCCTTGTGATGAGTAAATCATCGACATATAAAACTATTAGTAGAATAAAATATTTTTTCCTCATCATATACACATTAGTATTCTATCTACATCTAAGAAAACCTATAGACAGAAGATAAGAGTCAATTTTAGCATACCATGCCCGAGGTGTTTGCTTAAGTCTGTACAATGACTTCCTCAAACTGCAAAATGAACATATCCCTTTGGCTACTTCTTATATATATCCTCATTAATATATCCATGTAATAATGAATTCTTCACATCCATAAGGTGTACCTCCCACTTTCTAGTTGTTGCAATAGCTAGAGCTAACCAAATGGAATCAATCTTGGCAACCGGTGCAAAAATATCCTCATAGTCAATTCCTTATACATGTAAGAAACATTTATCTACTAAACGATCCTTATACTTTGTAATGTATCCATCATCATCCATTTTTTTCTTGAAAATCCACTTACATCTAATAAGCTTCATGTTGGAAGGTAGAGGAACCAACTCCCATCTGTCGTTCTCTATCAGGGAATTGTACTCCTCTTTTATAGCTTCCTTCCAATGTGGGTTTCTTTTATCCTCTTCATAATACTAAGGATCTGATCCAAGTACCATATAAAAATAAATAGGCATCAATGGCTCCATTGTAGTAAAATATTGCAGAGGCTCCACAAACTAAGATCTGGTTCTTTGTGGATCGGCAGGATCACCCACTCGATCACCTGTTGCCTGAAGAGTTTGGTGTGCCCATCATGGTCAATGCTCTGGACCTGCAACATCTTGCTGTTCAAAAAAAATATCAGATATATCATATTCAAATATCTGATCATAAATCTTATCGGAAGAAGTCTCACGAAGTTCCACAACTATTGGCAGTGGAGATGGAGATATGGAATGCTCTGAAAGTACATGTGAAGGACCATTTTCAAACTTAGGACTCCTTTGAATGAATATTGTATATGAAGTAGTATCTAATAACATTTATCTCTTCACTCCCTCTAGATATCCAAAAAAAATAAACCCCTACTCTTATCTTCAATAGCTTTTCTCCTATCGGAAGGGATCCTAGCCCATGCACGGGAACCGAAAATTATGAAGTGAGTGACTTCCAATTTCTTCCCACTCCAAACCTCATATGGAGTGACTCCCTTGACTAATTTATGAGGAAATCTATTTTGAATGTAGGCTACATAGTTGATAGCTTCATCCCATTACTTTGGAGGTAGTGCTCTATCCTGCAACATACAATTGGCGAACTCTTTCAATGTCATGTTCTTTCTCTCTGCTACCCCATTCTGATGTGGAGTATATGGAATTGTATGCTGCAACTCTATACTTGATTCTCAAATATGCTCAAAATACTTATTCACATACTCTCCTCCGTTGTTTATACAAAGCTTCTTAATCCTCTTCCTTTTTTGGTTCTCAACTAGATGCTTGAAATCTTTAAGACACTCAAAGACCTCAGATTTTAATTTGAGAAAGTAGACCCATGTATAGCTCAAAAAATAATCAATGAAATTAAGAACATACTTATCTTTACTAATCTATGGGTGTGGTAAAGGACCTGTAATTCCACTGTGAACCAACTCTATAAGTGATGATTCCCTCCATGATTTACCTGTGTTGAACTTCTCCTCGGGATGTTTTCCTAGTATGAAGCCCTGGAAAAATCCATTTGTGTATTGAATGTGGGGTAATCGATCTACCATTCCACCCTTACTAAGTTGATATAAATATTTAAAATTCATATTCCCAAACCTCTCATGCCACAACTTGGACTCTTCATTAGCATGTGTTAGAAGAGATACATAATCATATTTATGAGTGAAGTGAGAGAAGGTGCACAACCTGGAATGGTGATTAACCTCACCAACAGTAATTTTTGAACGATCTGACAGGTTAGAAATAATAAATGAATCTAGATTGAAATCCACATTCTTCCTTGAACTTGAATGAGTGATTTGATAGATGCATAGAAAATTCACTGAAATCGTCGGAACATGAAGTACATCCTGAAATCATCCATGGTCTAGATCAAATCTACCCCTAGCCCACACCTCAATAAGAGAATCATCTCCCATGAATATCGGTGATCTGGAACAAGTCTCCAAGTATGAGAAAATTCTATCCCATGAGGCCATGTGATGGGTAGCACCTGAATCAAGCACCCAAACATTAGGAGAAGATGAAATAGCAAGTAATGCATGACCATTACCTCTTTATGATGATCGAATTTTCCTTGCATTATCTGGAATAAATCCTTGAGATGATGTTGCTCAAGTGTTTGTTCCATGAGATCTATGGTATTTTTCATGCAAGAACTCTCAGGATGGAACCCCTTATTATAATAGGAACACTTTGTCTTCTCCTAATTTCCTTTTGATGCATTGGAACTCAAACTCTCATCTGTAGACTTTTTTTAACCTTCCTTCTTATTCTCTTGGTCCTTCTTACCCTTGTTTTTCTACTTATTCTTCTTTGAAAATCCTTGAGATGTAAGCACATGGGGCTTGGAATTATTAAGTGCCCCTATTTGGATGAGATTTTTTTTCTCATGGATAAGTGAATCCATGAAATCATCTAGGGATGGAATCTTCCATGTAGACCCCATATCTAACTTGGTAGTATGAAAAGAAGAAGTGTAGACAGAATACTCTAGTCCTAGTTTAGTTAGAATTGAAAAGATTAATTGTTCATATTTCTTATCAATTCCACAAGCCTTAACATGAGAAAGAAAATTTGTAAACTTACAGAACTAGTCTTGTAGGGTCTCTAAATATATTGGATTCAATTCATGTAGATCATTCTCCAGCTAATGACCTCTTATATTGTCTTGATTTCTTATCAAATCCGTCAACTTTGTCCAAACATCGTTAGGAGTCTTCTAGGTATAAACATGAAAGAGGATATCTGGAGAGATTCTCAAGAACAATATCCCATATGCTTCATCCATTCCGATGAAGTATTTTTATTTATCTATGGCTGAATTAGGCTCGATGTCAGTCCCCATGGTGATCATATACAAACCCTTGCTCCTAAGTAGAAGCTCTATCTTGGGCTTCCACTCAAAGTACTTGAAGTGTGTTAATATCACTGAAGAAGATGGTTGATCCATAGTTCTCTATGGTATTTCCAATCTAATATATAAACCTACAATAAAATTGAATACTCCCTCACAATAATGGCTCTGATACCATGTAGGATTAAACCACAATACAAGACCTAATTATGAGAAGGAAATACTACATTAGCTAATTGCAAAAGAGAGAGAGGAGAGAGAAAAATAGAATCAATATTCACACATAAGAGACTAAGAAACAAACTCTAATCACAATGTATTAATCCTTGATAATGAGTACAATATATAGGACTCTCCACATGAGGAGTAATGCGCACTATGTTGGGATTTCCATGTGCATGCTCAAGTAAAAAAGTAACTTCTCCCAATAGCAACAATTCACTAAAGTCAAAAGTTGTAAATAATAAGAAAAGGTCAAAAATATAGGTGCGAACTTAGTGAGAAATCTACATGAAGTCAACATGCATTCCATAATAGAAAACATCTCCTAGAATAATACTATAGTCCAAGAATGGAACTAAAGTCCTAACTAAGTGAGAAATTGCTAATTATGGAAAGTCACTAAATAAGTGAAGTGAGTTAAATCCAAGTATTATATGGGTAATTTGCACTTCCCTATGAGGATAATATTCTTACTAAAGTGCGCTATAGCCATGAAATATGAAATATCTCCTAAAATTAAGAAAATAGGAATTATCTCCCAAAAATAGAAATTTTCCTAATGGCGGCTAAAAAATAGAAATTGGCCTAATGGTAGCTAAAAAATAGGAATTTTCCTAACGGTGGTTTATGATCCCATGGTTTTGGAAACTCGTGGTATTTTCCCATGGTATTACATATAGGAATCTATCGTCTAAAAATAAACCTGCTATAAATAGACATGTTATAAATAGCAATCCTCCTAAATAGTAGGGAAAATGAAAAAATGAGTATGTCACTAAGTATGTAGTTGAGTATGTACCCCAACAGATCCCCTGAATTACACTAACTTCCCCACATTATATTTCATGTTGTTATCTTGGCACTTGTCACTCTAGGAAATTCCTTTGACTCCACTTGGTAATTTGTTCCTCTCACTTAGGAACTTATGATAAAATTATAACATAAATCTTATGACTTAGGAATAATATTATTTTATTCATTGTCTTAAGCCCCCTTGACTTAGCCCCTTTCCCTTAGCCCCCCTTCCCTCTTGTGGACTCCTAGCCCCCCATACTCTTTCATCTGACTTGGTTTTCATCAGTGATGTATTTTATTAATAAAAATGAGCATGATTACATAATACATTTGTTAATATCATTGACCTAATCACACATGAAATCTTTCCTCAATATACACACACACACACAAAGGCACTCTTACCCAAAACATATTGTCTCACTAGCCTATAAATCATATGTACATTTACAACTTGGGGTTTGTCCTAGGGGTATTACATTCCCCTCTCCCTTATTTATGCATTTTCCTCAATGCATTATATACACATGTACAATTTAAAATCTTCAAAAATATGTGGGTACTCTTCCTTCGTGGCATCCTCGTGACCGTAACAGGTCCACTAGACCTTTACCAATTCTATTACTCGATTCCAAAGAAGCTTGACTTTCCTATCCAATATGCACACTGGTTGAACTCATAAGTCATCTTCTCGCTCCACCTGAATCACATTCCAATCAATTACATTATTAGCATCAAGCACATACTTTTTAAGAAAATATACTTGAAACACATTATGTATGCACATGGATGGAGGAAGTGCAAGAATGTATGCAATAGGACCAATCCTTTCCAGGATCTCAAATGGTCTACAATATCTTGCTGCCAACTTTAGAGAGCTCCCCAATTTAAGTGAACTCTTTTTAGCCTTCAATTTTAAGAAGACATGCTCACCCAATTTAAACTCTCTATGTGTTAGTCCTTTCTCGACATAAATTTCCTTCATATCTTGAGCATCCTTTAAATTCTTCTTTATTTTCACCATTTTCTCTTCCCTTTCTCTAAGAAATTTTGTCCCAACCACTGCTATGTCTGTTGGGTTGTCCCAACTCACTAGTGTGTTTCACTTTTGGCCATATAATGATTCAAATAAACTCATCTTTAAATATGTATGATACTCATTATTATAACCAAACTCAACTAAATGAAAATAATCTTCTCATTTTGATGGTTTATCCATCACATACATTTTTAGCATATCTGTAATCATCTCAATGACCCTTTCTATTTTCCCATTTGATTATGGGTGATAAGTTGTGCTAAAATTCAGATTTGTCCCAAACCCTTTAAATAATCCCTTCCAAATGTTTGATGTGAACTTGGGATCTCTATCAGAGACAATTTTCTTAGGCACACCATGTATCCTGGAAATTTCTCTCATATAAATCTATGCAATGTTAGTTTCCTTGTGATTTAACTTCACTGAAATAAAATGGGCAGCTTTGTTTATCTTATCCACTACCACCGTGATGGAATCATGTTTCTTCAATGTTCTAGGAAGCTTGGTTAAATTCAATTGTTACCACTTCCCATTTCCACTTAGGAATGGGAAATGGCTATAGAAGTCCAGTTGGTTGTCTATGTTCAGCCTTGACCTTTTGACATTCTAGACATATGGAAATACAATCAGCCATCTCTTTCTTCATACCAGGCCAAAAATATTAGCTCTGTATAGCTACAATGGTTTTCTGGTAACCTAGGTTCCCAGCATAAGGTACATTATGCATCTCTCTCAACACCCTATTTTTCATCTCTTGATATTTGGGCACATACACTATGCTCTGTACATGAGGATTACATCCTCTCTCAACTCATAATCTTTAATTTTCTGCTACAAATTACCTTGTTGTAATTTTTTTTATTGTTTGCACATAGTGTTGATTTAATTTTGTAGCTTCCAAAGTTTTGTCTTTTAAATAATATTTGCATGTCTTAATGGTTGTATCATTCATATCATGCACCCTCCTACTGAGTGTATCAGCCACCTTGTTCTCCTTTCCTTTGATATATTTTATATCAAATTCATACTCACTAATAAATTACAACCATTTGATTTGTGTAGCATTCAAAGTTGGTTTTTCAAACAAATATTTCATACCACTATGGTATGTCCTCAAATCAAATATTTTTTCCCATAAGATAATGCCTCCACATTTTCAAGGCATGAACTATTTATACCAATTATAAATCATGAGTGGCATATTTCCTTTCATTTTCCTTCAACTTCCTTGACTCATAGCATATCACATGCCCATTTTGGCTAAGGACTCCTCCAAGACCTTCCTTGCATGCATAAGTGCACACAATAAAATATTCAGTTGGATCAGCAACATTCAATATTGGTTCACTTGTCAACAAAGTATTCAAGTGTTGAAATCTTTCTGCATATTCTGTTAGAAAAATAGATGTCCTCGTTTCACCATAGAAAATATAGCAACATTGTCACCCAACCATAGGCACAAAGGCCACCCCTGAGCACCTTAACCTTGAAAAATAAAATAATTATGGAAGCAATCCAATATCCAACCAAGGTAGCACACCTTTCTCCAAGGATGGTGCACCAAGCAATAATAACCAAAGACCAAGAAGAAAGTCCAAACCATAACCAAGAGAAATTCCAAACCAAAACCAAAGTGCCAGTTGCAGTTGCACTCTCTCTCCAAACTTGTGCACCACGATCTTATGCAGTTGTGAGTGTGTATGTGACAAATGATCTCTAGCACCCTCTTATCTATAGTCCTCCAAGTGACCTAACTAGGTCGACTTCTACTTCTAGAGAATAATAACTCAATATTAATTACTCTCTTGAGTCGACTTATCTTCTAGGGTTATTATCCAATGTTTTAGGGATTCTCTTGATTCATGGAATATTCTAGTCTTGTCAAAGGTTACACATGGAGGTTAATACCTCACGCAACTACCATAATATCAACACTCTCTCCTAGTTATGGAGGTATTAAAGGTAATGGTATTGAGCACAAACAGACCATTCAACCGGTAGCATCATCATAGCCACATAGGCTATCTCATGATCACGTATATCAACTCACGAGAAACATCATCACTATCAGTATCATCTAATAGAATCAACTACATCATATCTCGAAACCATACTCCATCTGAGTAATCGGGCATGATGTTGAAAAAGTCACTCACTCCATAGAGTGATACAAGAACCATTCTTCTAGTCTAGACATATGTCCTAGAATAATAATTGTTCCAACAAATGTTGGAAGCCACGCCATGGGATATAAGGACCATTCTTCTAATCCAGACATGCATCCTAGAAAAATGATTGTCCTGGACCATTTTACATAGGGAGAATGTCTATCCACCAGTAATATGTAATTCCTGGACCATTCTCTTCATGGAGAATGTTTTTCCATCAACATACTGACTATCTATCTATCTGGAAATCATCTCCAACACTAGTGATGGTCTCCATAGAAATCAGAACAATTCCATCCAATAGAACACAACTGTGTCTATCCATAGTAGTACACAACTACTACCCAGTGGTACACAACCACTCCTAGTAGAACATGGCTACTAATCAGTGACACGTTGTCACTACCGGAGGATCACATCCACCACATAGGTATACAACTATTGTATAGAGACATACAGTCTCCACAACAATCATATCATCTAATATCAACCTGCATAAAAAATATCATGATATAAACTGAGTCAGTTGGTCCATTCTTCCACTCACATCTATGATATATGAAAGAGCATATGCCCTCATAAAGTAAAACATCATCCATGGTCTATCTGGACTATTCTTCCCAAGCATAAAAGAATAATTTTTCATGATTTTTTATCCTAGACCATTCACCTAATTGGGCCATTCCTCCAACACTAATCAAAATACAACCTAGAGAGAATATGTTTTTGCTATGGAATGCTTGTCCCTGGTTGTTGAACCTGGACCATTCACCTAACTGGGTCATTCCTCCAACACTAATCACAGTGCAACCTGGAGAGAATGAGTCTACCCTAGGGAATGACTATTCGGACCATTTCCTATGGAAATGATTGTCCAACACCAACCTCAAAAATGGACCATTCTTAGAAACTTCTCACAACTGTGAACTTCAAAAGAATGACTACTTGGCAAGGTAGACCATTCTACTTGACCAATACTCAGAGTGGTTGCCAAGAATAATGATTGTCCTAGAACATTCCCCCACATTGGCCACAAGGGGAATCGCTAGATATGGTACATCAACAATATATTAGACCATTTTAATTAAGAAAATCATTGTCCAATATGGACCATTTTCCGAACTAGAAAATGCATGTCTGTCATAAATCTCGAACCACTTTCCAGAATGGAATGGAACTGCCCAACCTGGACCATTTTCCAAACTGGAAAATGATTGTCCATAAATCAATAGCATATCAGTAATCCCTCCTAACCTGGTAGTAATCATTTCCTTTTTCAATAAGGAATTCATCCCCATGAGCCCCAGCTTGTCCCTTAAGTACACAAACTTGTCATCTTGGACAGAGGCTTTACCAAAATATTTTTTATCTTCTCATCTGTGGAGATATACTAGGGAACCAATTATCCCCTCTGGACTTTATCACAGAGAATATAATGCTTGATCTCAATGTGCTTCGACCTATCAAGGAACAATGGGTTATCTGAAAGCTTCACATAGCTCTAATCATTACAATATATCATGGTTGAATTCAACACATGATTAGACAGTTCAAAAACCAACTTACTGAGCCACACTGCTTTCGTACAAGCATCACAAGCTACAATATACTCTACTATTGTAGTGCTAAGTGAAACTGACTTTTGTTTCCTTCTAGCCCATGAAATTGTGGAAAATATAAAACTAAAACATATCCAAGTAGCACTTCTTCTTTCATCTGCACTCCCTACCAAATATGAATCAATAAATCCATGCAACAGTATATCATAGCTTAAACATCCCACAAAACAAATATATGGTTAAGTATTTTCCAAATACATTAACGAGCCAATCAATTGTTGATACAGAGATGAGTCCATTGGATTAGAGTCTCTCAACTTATTCAGATATATCATCATGGGATCTTTCCATGGATTAGCAATCCATCATCCCAGTCTTCTAAGTAACCATTCTGATACACTTTATCTATCATAGGAAGTTTTCACCATGCTTTTGTTGTATATGAGATACTTTGCATCAAGTTGTTTGAATCCATACAAGGTCTTCTTCCATTTGCATACATGGGTCTCTTTCTGGTATAAGCTTCTCTCTCAATTTGCTTTCTTGGGAAGAACAGTCTTTTACATGTAAATTTCAATCAATGGATACTGCAAGAGGTATATCTGGTTTGCTAGAACAAGTTGTCGTCGTAGTCTTCTGGAAGAACCTCTAGTTCTAAATCTCACAATGTTTCCATTCATAAGTATTTTTCACATTTTTTTGCATACATTTTTCTTCATCGCAACTTCCATTTCTTCTTCTTGATTTCTTATAGTGGGTTCAAACCAAGCCGGTAGTCTTATGATTCTTGGTATAATCACTGGTTGTTCTAGATTTTCTTTCTTTCCTGGAATCTTCATGTTCCTCTTTAGATTTTAGTTCTATGGAGTCTTCTATAGATTCCATTTCATTCCTTCTTGAATATTCCAACTTCTTTCATTCATCGTAGGAACATAGATGTAGATGGACAACCAAGGATACCTAAGACTTTTTTTCGAAGAAGACTTATTCTAGAGTCAAACTGAATACGTTTTTCTTATCATGGTTGCTACTTTCAATGGGGAACATGGCCATATACTTTATAATATGCATGGATTCTTCAATGGATCATATCATTTAGGATTATCTCCCTCTTAATCCTCGATTCATGCATGAATGCATGCTTTTCTTTTGGAATTATGTAATCGACTCCCTCCATCTAAGAGAGTCCATGCTTCTATTTGCATCCTTATTTCCTTATGAAAAGTGTCACAAGTCTTATTCTAATTTCCTCTTTATTACTGACTCCTTTCTAATTTTACTCCTTCTGGGTCTCTTCAACTTTGATTTTTTTCAGCCTATCTGGTCATTGTTACTTATATAATATATTCCTCAAAAATTTGTCAACGTACTTCATCTTCTTGTAGTCATCGTAATAGCAATCCTTATCTTGTTATTATTCCATAGGTATTGTTTCACTGACCATCTTTTCTTCTAAGAAATAGATATGCATGATATGTACAGGAACTATGTAAACATGGTATGTACAAGAACTATGTTATAGAAGAATATTGTTACCTTGACTAGAAGAAGAAATTTTTTTTATCCTACTTGGATTTCTTTGAGGGTTCCCTTTCTTAGGAAATTGTTGTTTCATATGTTTCCTTCCTTTTCTTTAACTCAGGAAAATGGTTCCTGTAGTGATCATATTTTAGATAATTGAAGCATTGTATTTTTGACATATAATTTTCTTGATTTGGTTTCTTCCTTAAGACAAACTTCCTCTTATTCCTGAAATTCTTGAATTTTGTTGTGAATGCTTGATCATCATATTTATTTTGGTATTTATCTTTTGTGCTAATCCTTGATTCTTCTTGTGCACAGCAAGTCCAAAGTTCTTCAAATGTGGGACACTCCTTTCTTGTGTTCATGCTTGCGGAAAATGCATCCCATGTCTTGGGAAGGCCATTGAGTACTATATTTACAAGTTCATTTTCTGAAATGATTTCTTCAATGGCTTGTAGTTGATCTCTTAACTGAGAGATTATTACAAAGCATGATGTTATGTTGTCATCATCATTCATTTTCATGTCATGGAGCTCATTCTTCAAATTCATTACTTATCTAACGTTTCTGACTGAGAAGAGGTTAGTTAGGGCATCGTACATCTTCTTAGATGAGTCAATATGAGAGATGTAGGGTATCAAGTGGTCTTTTACATATTCCACTATGATATTCATGGTGTTGATGCCATTTTCCTTGAACTTCTCCATAACTTCAACATTCTAAGGTTCCTTCTCTTTTCCTACTTCAAATTGTGGTTTCATGATCTTTCCTTTCACGATATCCAACACTTTATTCTTAGCAAGGATGAGGTCAATCCTTGTCTTCCATGCTCTGAAGTTAGAAGCCCCTTCTAACTTGTTTTCTAACTTCATAGAGTAAGTCATGACTGCTTTGACTTGGTCAACCTTTGAATTTGACTTGGTCAACCTTTGACTTTGACCAAAAACTCAAACTTTACACCTTGGCTTACTGAGAGTACCAGGAGGTGTGCTAGGCTAGGGCATTGTTGGCACTTGTTTATGGAAGGAAGTGAAGAACAAGGAAGGAAAGGTAAAAAGCGAGCTTCGTGGGAGACACAGTAACTGTCACTAAGTCAAAGTGAGAAAAAGAGCAGGAAGGATGGAGCAAAGTACGGAAAAGCAAGTCGTTGGACGAGAAGATTAGGGATGACAGATCAGAAAGGAAGAAGGATCTTGGACAAATTAGCAAGCAGAAAAATCCATCATTGGATGCTTTGGAGCACCACGAGATGAAGAAAGAAATACAGGTTGGCAAAGCCTGGAAAAAACAGGTCAGGTTGACCTAGGGTTTTGGTAATTAGGATTTTGACACCTAGGTTTCGACCTGAGGCTGTCGGTGAGGGATTTTAATATATAAATAGAGGTCAAAAGGACCTAGGTCAGGTCAGTACTAGTGTTGGGTATTGATATTGATTATTGTTGGTTAAGAGAGTACTGTATTGTGAGAGAGAGGAGTGCTGAGAGTGAGAGCCTTCTGGTATTGTAAGATCTTCAGTTGGGTGTGAAGATCAAGTCCTACAGCTGGGTGCACAGGAAGGTGGGAGACAGAAAGAAGAAGAGAGAAGATCTATTGACTAAGAGTGCAGATCAGAACTGTAAGATTTACCTTAATATATCATAAGCATAGTTTTATGGATGTAACCCTAGAGAGAGGGTGAACCATGTATATCTTGTGTTATGTGTGTGTGATTGCTGCCTGGATCTCTGTCATTGGTATATTGTTAATTGCATTATTGTGTTAGATCAGATGTATGGCTGCACAGAGTAGACCTAACTAATAAAGAGATATATGAATGTTGCATTATTATTGTATTAGTTCCACTTGATATTCCCCTAGTTGTAGACATCTATGTCCTGTAACCCCCCTCTTAGCTACTTCAGGTGAGACTGCATCTGCTTCACAGGTGTTTTCGAAAGGGCCAGTAGTTAGGGCTTGTTGGTGCGCTCTTGGAGTGAACCCTGGGTCTGCCCCTATGCCAACAAATGGTTATGTTGCCAGGACAGGACTCTATGTAAAGGAATGTCAAGGTGGTTCCCATCGAAGACAAAGATTCAAAAGTGGATAGAGGATCAAGAGAAGGACTTCACAGAAGCCCAGAGCAAGAACGCTAAACTGAGTACTAAAGATTGGCTACAAAGATAAATTTTCACCGACATTCACAAGATCTTCTTTGGGGGAATCCACCAGGAGTTGTTTGAATGGTTGGCTAGCTTAGCCGATACCCAATTTGAGATCAGATCTAGACCTCCTATGGTATGGACGTCAGAGTTGATTAAGGCTAAGAGAGTCGACAACGTTGTATCCAGGGTTGTAGATCACTGGTTCGATAGTACCATTGGAGGGTATATCACCGAGTTTGTTGTTGACAGAATAGAATCGTATATCCAAGCCAAGAGATACTTTTTCAAAGGACCTAGAGGAAAATTTGTGCACTTTCGGAAGCTGAGAATCAAGATGTTGTTGCATGAAAATAACATCTTGAAGATGCGGTAGATTGATCGGACCTGAAAAGGCTAATGTTCAAGATCTCGGATAGAGACAATGACACAGAAGCTGGACATACACGCAGTGGGAAAGTATTTTGAGGGGTTCACCTTGAGAAATTGTTTAAGAAAAACTACGAAGAAGAGGGTTTCTACAGTGGAGAAGAAGTAGATCTAACCGATGAAGAACATTCAGAGCCCACCAAAACAGAAGAAGGGGAAGCTAAAGAACTTTGCCAAAGCGAGCCAGAAACCTCAGGAACTGCGCAGGTTACTGAAGTAAGTAACATTAACCCTCATGTTGTTTAAATAGCACTTAGCCGTAAAAATAGTCAGAACCACCAGAGTCCTCAGAGTACTGTTACTGGTATCTTAGCAGCTATTCAGACAAGAAGTCTATTCAGCTCTATGGTAGATGAAATGAGGCTCCCTATCTTTAGAGGAGATGGATCTAAAGATCTAGATCAGCATTGGTTTCTGTGTGAAGCTGTATGGAATATTAAAAGTATCATTGATGAAGCCATCAAGAGAACTCAGTTCAGCACTACGCTATGGGACTGCGCACTAAGCTGGTACATGAAACTTGTCCAAGGACTGGCGCAACCTAAGCCACTAAACGAGATCAAGAATGCATTGGTTACAAATTTTAAAAAACCTAATTCAAAGTCACAATGTATTACAGAGCTAAAAGAGATCAAACAAAAGGTAGCATAACCTGTTTGGGAGTTCGACCAGAGATTCAAGACCCTAACAGGCCGATTAACTTTTCAGATCCCCGATGAACAGAACAAAGAATGGTTCATCGTTGCATTGTTACCACACATCAGAGTCCCTCTGATGCAGCAAAAGATTGCATCGTAGCAGAATCTTTGTAGACAACCATGAAGCTTGAATCAACACCTATGGGAGAATCTAGCTCAGGCATGAGCCAGATCTTGAGCCAGCTGACTAGTTTATCTCTGTAGGTTGAGGATATGAAGAAAGATAAGGGAAAGGACAAAAGAGAAGATATTTGGTGTGTAAGATGCAGATTTGAAGGTCATGATAAGAAACATTGTCCCTTATTCCATGAGTATTTGGCCATAGGAGCATCGAGCCCCTTGAAGCAAGTTAACCTACCCTGGTGCAATGTATGCAGAAATAGGCATCACCCAGGTGAGTGCTATTACATGCAGAATTATGTTCAAACATCCACAAACTTATACTACACATTTTGTAAATCAGTGGGGCATGATGATCGAGATTGTAGATCTTACAATCTCATGCATGAGAGGTCAAGGGACATATACAAGATCGAGGGCAAAGTACACCAAGAAGGAAATAATGCACAGTATAATTCTCTAGGAAGAGGAAGTTTCAATCCTCGTGGTGGATACAGAGGATGAGGACAAGGAGGAGGTATGGGTCGAGGCCGAGGAAAAATTATCTGTTATAACTGCGTCCAGCCAGGACACTTAGCAAGGGATTGTCAGAATCCTTACACAACCTGTTGTTATTGTAACTCCTTCGAGCATGTCATAGAGGAATGCCCTGCGTTACTGGCTAAGCTTCAGGAAAGATGAGGACCATAGCAGAACCCACAAGTACAATTGATATATGTTGAACCTCGCGGAAATGACCCTAGAGTCATTGTCATTACTCGAGGAGGCACTGCTACAGGAGAAGATAGGGAAGCACAAGGAAAGAACGCAGACGACCATGGAGTCAGGAAAGCTGAGGAGAAGACTCGGGATTTTTATGCAAAGAAAGAAAGACGAATCTTTGAGGGGGAAAGAAAAGAGTTCAAAGGAGATCAAGGGTCCTCATCTAGAATGCAAACATAAATCAAAGAGTATGGCATGCCTTAGGTGTTTGATCAATCTGCATCACCAACAGAAGAAAATGAGGTAAGCAAACTCATGGAATTTTTGTGCACTTGCATTAAGTTGATTCAAGATAAAAGCGTTGTACAAGAATTACAAGATTTAATCAGGCAGTATGAGCTAGGAAAGGTAGACCCCTTGCTGAACAGGGAAGTACACCATATTGGTAAGAAGAGAAGAAAAAATAAAGAATTACACTTGAATGCTCAAATAGGAGAATATGATATAGACTATGTGGTCCTCGACTTAGGGTCGGAGGTCAACATCATGACGAAGCAAACCTAGGAAATGATGGGAAAACCCAAGCTGATATATTCACCTATCAGGCTTCATATGGCTAATCAACAAGCTATCATCCCGTTTGGATGATTGGAGCATGTCCCTGTGGACATCGATGGAGTTAGAACCTTTGCAGACATTGAGGTAATTGAAATTGTTGATGATAGCTACCCTTACCCTGCATTACTAGGAATTGATTGGACCTTCAACAATTATACTGTGGTCGATTTAAAGAAAAGACGCATGAAATTTGAAGGAGATGGCCTTAGGGTCATTGCACCCTTAGATCTAGATGAAGGTATGTGGTATACAGAGCCCATCAGAGAAGAAGACTACGCATATGAGCTAGAAAACATCTATAAACTAATAGCCAGATAGTAGGATTACATTAACCCTACTGCCAATAGGAATCTAAGCTGGCGAAGTGACAGCGCATGTTCATTAGATTCAGAAGAAGCATTGGAGAACTGGTAGAACCAGATGTATGAAGTATCCACAAGGAGATGTGCTCAACTGACCAGAGAAGTTCGTTGGATTGGTACAACAACAAGTAACTTACCTACCTTTGACGGTCTGAATCCTTTAGAATCCTTCTTGATGTACTTTGAAACAATTGTACTAGCGTAGCAGAGGCTGTTGGCTATGGATGAGGCCCTGAAAGCTACACCAACAAGATGGTGGGGGATGCACAAAGGAAACATCACAAACTTGACACAATGTCAAACCTTGATGACAGTGCGGTTTTCAACACAAGTAGGAAGCTGTGAAGCAAGGTACACAGGTCGAAGTTGCCCAAAGGACCATGTATGAAGCTGTGAAGAGGCCTGGAGTGACATTCCTCTAGAACAATGGGTACATAGATTCATTAACATTCTAGACACGATCCCTAGTACCTTCAAGCGGAGCTACGCCTCGTCACTTCAGATTGGGAAGGTATGATCCAGAATTTTGTAACCACCTTTTTGTTTGACAGTGAATTTCCTTCTGTATACCAAGCATTATAGATTGTGAGACAAAATGTAGTTAAGGAGGCATCTGGCCTCACTTTGGAGAAAGAAGAGGATGAATGGACTGTGCCATTCCAGAAATTGCAAGAATGTTACCACATTAATGCTGAGGAAGATGATGATCTAAGGAAGGTAAACATTGTTGAGACAGAAGGCCATAGGAATGTGGAATGACCAGGAGTTGAATTTCCATTCATTGGATAGCCGATCAAGATAAAGAAAGTTAATATTGGGATAGAGGAGACATCGAATCTTTCCAATGTCAGAGATTATTGGGATGCTTCTACCATTGACAAAATTACAGAATTATTGCACGAGTATCGGGACTTGTTTCTAACCAAGTTAACTGATATGAAGGGTATCAAAGGACCTATGGGAGAAATGAGAATACCTTTGAAACCAGATGAGAAGCTAGTCAAGCAAAGACCCTATAGATTGAATCTGAAATATAAGGAAAAAGTGAAGATTGAGATTGACTGAATGCTGGAAGCAAGGATTATTGAACCTATCGAAGAGTCAGAGTGGATCAGCCCTATGGTGGTACAAGACATGAAGATAGGAGAAATCAAGATCTGTGTGGACCTCAGGAAGTTGAATGATGCCTATCTACATGACCCCTTCCCTACAACATTCACAAATGAAGTGTTGGATAACGTGGGAGGCCAGGAAGTATACTCTTTCACATACGTCTTTTCAGGATACCATCAGATTCGCATTGCCAGGGAGGACCATCATAAGACTACATTTTACACAGAGTGGGGATCCTACCAATATACAATAATGCCATTTGGATTGAATAATCTACCAGCCATCTTTTCTACGGTGGTGGTCGAAGCGTTCAAAGAATTTTTTCATAAATTTTTAGAAGCATACTTTGATGACTGGATTGTTTTTAGCTTCTTGAAAAATCATATTGAATGTCTAAGGCTAATGTTGGATAAATGTAGGCAATGTCAAACTTCTTTGAATCTGAACAAGTGCATCTTCTTATCACCATTTGGGGTCTTATTAGGTCATATTGTATGCAAGCAAGGATTATTGGTGGACCCATCCAAAATTGCAATTATAGTTGATTTGCCACCTCCTACTTCAGTCAAACAAATGCACAATGCGCTAGGATATACTGGCTATTACAGGAAATTTATCAAAGGATATGCTCAAATTACTACGCCAATGGAGAATTTATTAAAGAAAGATTGTCATTTTGGTTGGTCAGAAGAATGCCAGCAGAGCTTCAACACACTGAAACAAAAGATGGTAACTGTGCCTATTCTGGTCTTTCCAGATTGGAGTAAGGAATTTCATGTGCATGTTGATGCATCTTCTATTGCATCAGGAGAAGTACTGGCACAACCTAGAGAAGGGGACATTGATCATCCATTAGAATTTGCCAGTCGAAAGCTATCCACAGCTGAAATCAATTACACTACTACAAAGAGAGAAGGATTAGCCATGGTGTATACATTACAGAAATTTCGACACTACTTGTTGGGAGGACACTTTAAAAAGTTTACTGATCACTCTGCGTTGAAGTACCTAGTCAACAAGCCAATGTTTGGGGGTTGAATATGTAGATGGATTCTCTTGTTTCAAGAATATGACTTTGAGATCATAGTTAAGCCAGGAAGAATGAACAAGGGACCTTACCACCTGTTGAGGTTGGAACATGACGAAGAACCCACCAGTTTGGAGGATACATTACCGGATGCACAAATGCTCACCATTAGGAAGGTGGATGACTACTTTACAGACATAGTCCAGTTCCTTTCAATAGGAATAGCTCCAACTAAGTATACAATTTCCCAGAAGAAACAACTAGTGGTGCGCGCTGCATATTTTTCACTAATAGTTGGTCAGTTATATAAGATGGGACCTTATGAGATACTAAGAATATGTGTGATGGAGGCAAAGTGCCTACTGATCTTTGCAGAATATCATGAAGGCATCGTAGGAGGACATTACGCAGGGAAAGAAACTACGTAGAAGGTTCTGCGAGCTGGCCTTTGGTGGCCTATGTTACACAAAGATGCTAAAGAGTATGCCAGAGCATGTGATGTATGCCAAAGATTTGGAAGACCATCCTGAAGAGATGAAATGCCCTTATCACCACAGATGTCCCTACAAGCATTCAAGAAATGGGCCATTGACTTCGTGGGACCTATAAACCCACCAGGGAAGCACACAGGAGAAAGGTATATTATTACTATGACAAAATACCTGACTAGATGGGTTGAAGCCAGAGTAGTCAAGGATTGTAGTGCAACTATAGCCGCACAGTTTATATTTGATGACATAATAACTAGGTTTGGATGCCCTAAGACCCTTATGAGTGATCAAGGTACACACTTCATCAATAAGACAGTGGAAGCCCTAACTAAAGAATTTGCAGTCCACCATCAGAAAAGTACACCTTACCACCCACAGGCAAACGGAATGGTTGAAGAATTCAACAAGATCTTGGAGACAGCATTGACAAAGATTTGCAACGTAAACAGGGATGACTGGGATTTAAGAGTACCAGTAGTACTCAGGGCTTATAGAACCACTTGCAAGAAATTAACAATGCAGACCCCCTTCAAGTTGGTTTATGGTATTGAAGTTGTTGTCCCAATGGAGTACATGGTACCAAGCTTAAGAATTGATGCATTTATAGACATGGAGGATACCGACATTGTTCGTGAGAGGCTTGCACAGTTGGTTGACTGGAAGAAGACAGATTCATTGCAAGATTCCAGCATCAAATTCGGAAGGAATGTGAAAAGGCCTATCATGACAGGAACATCAAGAAGAAGGCACTTAAGCAAGGTGATTTAGTAATGATGTATGACAGTAAGTTTGTCAAACACCCGGGGAAGTTCAGAACACATTGGCTTGGACCATATGAGGTCGCTTATGTTACAGAAGGAGGAGTTATGCAGTTAAAGACATTGAAGGGAGACTAGAAGGAAGGATTGGTGAATGGGATTCGGCTGAAGTTATACTATGACAACCAGTTGCCTCGCATCTCTCATTAAACGTAGGAGGAAAAGGGTTCAAGTACCAGGTGTAGTTGAAACTGGGTACCAGACATAGAAAAGATAGTCTACACAAGGTTGGAAAGGAGGCATAAATCAAAAAGTAAGGGTTGCACTGCACAGTCCAAATTCGAAGTAAAACAAGAGGATCAGAGCTCAAGTGCCTCAGGATGAGTCATAGGTGAGTGTTGGGGGCCTGTTGGCCCTTGGTTATGGAAGGAAGTGAAGAAAAAGGAAGGAAAGGTAAAAAGAAAGCTTTGCAGGAGACAAAGTAACTGTCACTGAGTCGAAGTGAGCAAAAGAGCAGGAAGGATGGAGCGAAGTACGAAAAATCAAGTCGTTGGATGAGAAGATCAGGGATGATGGATCTGAAAGGAAGAATTATCGTGGACAACTCAACAAGTAGAAAAATCCATCATTGGATGCTTTGGAGCACCGTGAGATGAAGAAGTAAAGACAGGTTGGCGAAGCCTAGAAAAAGTGGGTCAGGTTGACCTAGGGTTTTATACACCTAGGGTTTTGGTAATTAGGCTTTTGACACCTAGGTTTCGACCTGAGGCTGTCGATGAGGGATTGTAACATATAAATAGAGGTCGAAAGGACCTAGGTCGTGTCGGTACTAGTGTTGGGTATTGATATTGATTGTTGTTGGTTAAGAGAGTATTGTATTGTGAGAGAGCGCTGAGAGGGGGAGCCTTCTGGTATTGTAAGATCTTTAGTTGGGTGCGAAGATCAAGTCCTGCAGCTGGGTGCAAAGGAAGGTGGGAGATAGAAAGAAGAAGAGAGAAGATCTACTAACTAAGAGCATAGATCATAACTGTAAGCTTTACCTTAATATATCATAAGCACAGTTCTATGGATGTATCCCTAGAGAGAGGGTGAACCACGTATATCTGGTGTTATGTGTGTGTGATTGTTGCCTGGATATATGTTATTGTTATACTATTAATTTCATTATTGTGTTAGATCAGATGTATGGCTGTGCAGAGTAGACCTAACTAATAAATAGATATATGAGTGGTGCATTACTATTGTATTAGTTCCACTTGATATTCCCCTGGTTGTAGACATCTATGTCCTGCAACCCCCCTCTTAGCTACTTCGGGTGAGACTGCATCTGCTTCGCAGGTGTTTCCGAAAGGGTCGATAGTTAGGGCTTTTTGGTGTGCTCTTGGAGTGAACCCTGGGTCTTCCCCTGTGCCAACAGGCACACTAGGATATCCATTAATTAGGTCAAGCTCTTCACTTAAGGTGTAACATCCCCGACCACCCAGGTCTAGCCATGCTACTCCATAGAACCACTCTTTCTAAGTTCTAATACTAATTTTGTAGCATACCCATAGACCTGTCAATTTATGCCCCACGGAACTCTTGTGAAACATCATACATATAAAACCTAACAGACAATTACATTATGCTAATACACAAGTTAATGCGGAAATAGAAGTAAGCATATACATACAACATATGCAGGCAAAACTCATAAATATAGACATGTACAAATACACGACATGAAAATGAACACATAAATGGTACTTCTCTTTTTATAGAAGACCACAAACTGTGTGCAGACCTTCCACGAACATCCCAATCTTAGACCACCTTGCTCTTCACTCTCAGCAGTGGGTCACCCCCAAGCTGGGACTAAAATCCACTGGGGTAAAGGGATTCCTAGGCTAGGCTAAGATAACAGGAAGTTGCACAATCAATAGGAAGGATTTTGTCCCAGTATCCAACTCACACTAATAGCATGCAACCTCTCATTCCCCACATGTATGTCCTACCCTAGGAAGTGTGCCCCTTCTCTTCTCAACACTCCTTTGGCTACCCCACTTCCCTTCCATGGCTTCAACAATAGGTCGGACAGGAATTCTCATAGCACTATAGTTTCCATTGGGCTCCCTCAAGGAAAATCACTTCCCCAGCAACCTCTCTCACCTGGAGAGAGTTTCTTACAGACCTGAAAACCTGCTTCTTCATTCCATGAGCCTAAAAAACCGCCTCCTCTTCAAACTCACAGGCCTGACAACCTGCTTCTTCAGTCCAACTCCTTAGTCAATCGAGTAAGGGTGATGGAAGCATCATAGCTCAGGTATAGAACAGATGATGGAAGCAATCCACGCTCGGGAAAGGAACGGTGATGGAAACAACAGTAAACCATTAAGGCACGGTATGGGATCAAGAAAAGTACAGGTGTGTTGTGCTTCACAGGAAAAGTACGGGATAGATCAAGGTGCTTGCAGGTTCCATAGGTGCGTGTAAGTTGTAGAGGTCGACGATGGATGGGATGGCTTTGTGCGTTAGTGCGTGAGTGAATGGGGAAAGATGGAAAAAGGGCCTATTTTCCCCCACTTATATTTGCATGCACCATGATTGGCACATGGATCTCCTGGAGCTCATTTCTCTCCACTTGGGATTCATTCCCTCTTCCCTGAGACTTAGGATAAAACAATTATCCTCACCATAGACTTTAGGAAATAATAATATAATATTCCTTTTAGAGTTAAGCCCTCAATAATATAAATACACGTAGCAATGTATTTATATTAATGATATGAGTGTTTACATATACAAAAATAGGTTCACTGGCCTAAAGAATCTAGGCTCTCAGGCCTAATCATCACATAAGCCTCCTAGATTATAATCACTTGGCTCACCAACCTATAAAACATGTTTACAATTCATCTGGGGCTCAGCCTTGGGGTATTACAATCCCCTCCCCTTATTTATGCACTATCCTCAGTGCATCTTATTTACATATTACATCAATATTTTCAAAAATATTTAAAAATATGCGGGTATTCTACTCACATAGCATCTTCATGCTCCCAAGTTGCATCCTCGGGACCGTACCAGGTCCATTGGACCTTTACTAGATCTATGGCTTGATTCTAGAGCTTCTTGATCTTCCAGTCCAATATGCACACCAGATGCACTTGAAAAGCGCCTTCTTGCTCCACCTGAATCATATTCCAATCAATAAGTGATTGTCATCGTGTATATACTTCTTGAGCAATTATACGTGGAATACATTAATAATATACATAGATGCAGGTAGTGAAAGCATATAATATGCAATTCTAATCCTCTCTAGGATTTCAAATGGCCCACAATAATGAGCTTCCAACTTGGAACAATTTCCCAACTTCAGGGAACTTATGTCGGCCTTCATTTTCAAGAATACATGATCACCTACATAGAATTCCCTATGAATTCTGGCCTTATCAGCATATATGTTCTTCCTATCTTGAGAAGCCTTTAAATTATGATTTATTTTTTACATATGATCTTCCATTTCCCTGAGAAACTCTATCCCAACTACTACTCTATATGCTCGATTGTCCCAGCTTATTGGTGTGTTGCACTTTCTACCATAAAGTGCCTCAAATGGGCTCATCTTCAAAGATGCTTGGTACCCATTTGTTATCACTCCAAGAAACTCTTTGAGGTTGTAGGTCAAATATGCTTGGTAACTTAAAGTAAACTTTTTTGTGTGTTTTTGTGTGTGTGGATCAATGGGATAACTCAACTGCAGTATGGCCTCCAGACAGTCAAAATGAATAATCAAATGAACCAATGCTCTCAAGGATCAATAATCAGATAATAGCTTTAAAATGGGTGAAAAAATCTATACTTATTAACCAAAACCATAGATGTGATGGGTCAAATCATATAGTGAAGAATACTATTAAGTCAAACCTATGAACTAACTAATGAGATGGCAGTCATTTAGCAGTTAAAACAAGCTTGAAATAAAGTACAGAAGAAAGGATGGAAATCTGATATCAATAGAGAGAGAAAATTGTGATTTGTATTATCATATGAAAAGTCTATTCAAAATAGTATAGTTCCTGTATCCAAAATCGAACCCTTACTTTATCAAAATGATAACTATTTATAACATTTACAATAGATCTCAGATCCCTGAAAAATGGATCTGGATTTCTAAATATAGAAAACAGGGTGCAAACTAATTACAATCAGGTAGTTGAAAATCTATTTTATATGAATCGAATTGTCTTCAAAAGGTCTTTGACATCTGGTCTTTATCATGATGCACCCCTGATGTGTCTTTGATGTGTTGATACATGTCTTCTAAACTAAAAACTTTAAAAAGTTGTGAACAAATTTTTAGTTGACCATTTAAGCATTCACCTCCTATATCTCCACGAATCTTTGAAACTAAATATTTCATGATTTGGTGATTAATTTTTTGATGCCCTCTTATCTTTTAAATCACCCAAAAATCGCTCTGTTCGAGCTCAAAATCTTCAAAATTATTTCTCTGTGGTTTCACCAGCTATTCCACCTTAGAATTTACTAATTAGTCGATGAAAGCTCTGCTTTTCAATGGCTAATTGGTTATAACTGTGCCTCCTGTGCTGGTGAAAATTTTGTTTTAATCAAAAGGAAAACCTTTTGTGTTCATGGTTCCTCATGGCTCGATTTTCATACAACCTGATACCTTTTGACCTATCAAAAATCCAGAACGCAACTATCCTTACCAAATCTGTTGCACACGCATTCTTTGCCTACAAAATCGGGCATTTAGACTCGGTTCTTGTGTGTAGACTTGTAACTGCTATGTGGCTTAATATGAGAATTAGACATGTGTATATAGATTTATACTTTGACAAGTAGACTGGAATTTAGCTTTGGCATGTGTAACATGCTTGACAGACTTAGGATCGGCTTAAAACACTCGTGGCTTAGCTTGAGCCTACATGTATGACTTGATCTTGACTTATGGACTTTGTGTTATGCACTAGATAAGTAGTGTGATGACTTAGGATTAGAATAAGAGTTTGATACTTAATCACAGATCATTTATTTAGCAAAAGTTTATAATTAGACATCTAAAAAGGTAAAGACTAAGGTGTCTAAACAATACTAACCATGTTTTGGAATACAGGCATTAAAGACAGGATGAAAAGACTCTCAAGTAAACATAATCAATGGGAGATTGGTCTATAGAGATTTGGAGACAAAACACTGGCCAAACATATTTAGAAATGGGCATATTGAATAAAACTTGAGGAGATGCTCCAAAAATACCAGTGCATTTTTTATCACTAACATTTGTCTCCAACTGTGATGGATACCTCCCTGCAAGGTTTCCAAGAACCTAGTAGTTCCAGTCACCTTTAGCATTGGACATGGAGTCATCTAGCCCGTACAACTGATCTCTGCAAAACTGTAACCTACCTGTAAACTGCTCTTATTCAACAACCAAAAACTGAAAGAGTCTACTGCTCGGAGAACAAGCTTATTCAGTTGCCTACTCCTACACGGACCAACCATACTGCCTCTTATCAGGTGAATTCATCTTTCCAATGAAACCATGTAAGAAACTGTTTTATTGGATCTGTTCTTGGTCTTGTCCCCAAAAATAAAAGAATGCATAGCCAACAGAAATGTTGTTTAAATGGATGATAAAGCCAATTTTCATCTGAAAAAAATACTTTAACACATATGCTACTCCTAGATTTCAAATAATCAGCGATAGGGTCATCAAATCAACAAAGAAATACCTCTTTATGTTGCTATTCCAACTTAAAACTGAAATAATGTTGCTTGTTGCCTTCACTGATGTCAATGTTGAATGTGGATTGTTCTTCCTCTGTCAAATGAAAATACAAGCTCAATTGTTCATCTAAAACTTTCTACTCCTCACCTTCCTCCTCATATCTGCTTAAATCTGCCTTGGTCTGCAAATCAGAAAACTGAGGGTTGCCCTTAGAACCTGCTGCAGATCTGAAACTGTCACCTGCTAATGTGTCAATCTGCTTAACATCTTCAAAGTTTTCAGAGGGAAAAATCTGATCTTCATGACAACCTAAGACAATAGATGCATTTGGTACAATGTCAAAAGCATCACTAAGGTTATCATAGTGTGGATCACTAATCTCTCGATCATAATGAAGAGTATCCTCTACAACAACATACTCTTCATGAGTGTCTAATTGCTTATTCAAAAGATTGAATTCATGACAACACTCGGGAAAGAGAAAGTCATTCGGAAATTGGTCTTTACAAAACACATGAAAAGCAGCATGAAAATCTGCCAAAGAGCTAACACTTGCACTTGGAAGAGACCCGCACCAGTCAAGAGCAATTTCATCTAATGAATGTTTGAAAATATTAATTTGAACATCTTCATGTACAATTCCAAGTCGATTAATAAAATCATGAAAATACAGCAGGTGTTCCACTGTTACTTCCCATTATTCTCCTCGAAATTTGGGAATACTTCTTTCCCATTCATCTTTACTAGGAACTGGATGAGGGTAACCAGAAATACTTGAAAAATTGCAAAAAACATACCTCTTCGCTAAGATCTGATTCATTTCATACCAGTGGAGTCGCCAATATATTTCAGAGAAATGGAGTCACCATTGAATCCGTCCTTCATGGAGTCGCCAAATAGATGATTACAACCGAAAAAATGTCCAAAATTTGTCTATCATCAAAGCTGGATCTTGTCGTTTCCCAAGGAAGTTGAGCTTCAATCTCCTCTCCCCGGCAATGGCGCCAATTTGTTATCACTCCAAGAAACTCTTTGAGGTTGTAGGTCAAAGATGCTTGGTAACTTAAAGTAAACTTGTTTTTGTGTTTTTGTGTGTGTGGATCAATGGGATAACTCAACTGCAATATGGCCTCCAGACAATCAAAATGAATAATCAAATGAACCAATGCTCTCAAGGATCAATAATCAGATAATAGCTTTAAAATGGGTGAAGAAATCTATACTTATTAACCAAAACCACAGATGTGATGGGTCAAATCATATAGTGAAGAATACTATTAAGTCAAACCTATGAA
>ML841785.1:19956-40333 GCA_009831015.1 Picea engelmannii | reverse complement strand
TATGTGTATGATTGTTCATTTGTTCATTGCTTATTTACTCTGCAGTTATTGGATAATAATGCTTCATTGATATAACACTTGGATTATATGGTTAAATTGCTCTATTACTGATTCACCCCCCCTCTCAGTAATCCAACAAGAAAGACACTAACTATTTCTTGTCTCATCATTAATGAGTACCAACTCCCTAGTGGGCCTTTTTTTTATTAAATATGACCCTTTTACATTAAATAACTATCCACCAATTACTATTTATGGGACTTATTTAAACAGGATGTAGGTTGCATACATCAATTCACTAACTCTTAGGTAGCCTAAAGTAGAAAGGATAGGGTAGGATAGTAACAAGGGTATGTTAGGATACTTAGACACTTAGGAGTTAATTAAGATCAATTTTGTACAATGTGTCTTTAGGTAAAGTGCTCTTCTCCAGTGTGCTTTTGCAATTATCGAATCATGTAGTCATGATTATGTCCATACATAAAGTGATCTAATAGTTCACTCTCTCCTTAATACTAATGTCTATTGATCCATGGATTAGCATCAGTTTGGTCCATGATCTTTATTCAAAAATCATGGAGGGTCATTTTTTAATGATTGATTGTGAAAGATTCATATGAAAAATATTTTTCTTTTGTATTAATATATTTCCTCAAGTGGTCATGTTGGTTGGGGCCATGGACTATGTCCCTTTTTTATGGTTTCAACCACATACTACGCTGGTGTACTAATATTTGATATGCTTGTTTTGTCAATTTCCTTAAGGTTTTCAACCTATGTGGATATAACATGTTTATAGAACACTTCTAGGCTTAGAAATAAGCTTAAAACATATCAATCATTGAGTGAAAAGGCACCCAACATCCAACCAAGGAGTAAAAAAAAACAATCACGTTCACAAAGCCTTCAACTCCATGAAATGAATTTAGTGATCAATGATATCACACTTTCATTGGGCTAGCCACAACCATGAATAAACAACTCATGGAACTAGGCACACAAAAAGTATAAGTCACTAATTTCCTTGGTCTAGAAAACACTCTACTAGAGGTAAATATCGCTTTACTTATTGTTTCGTTATTTTATTATCTACCAATGTTAAAAACATTGGGGACCTCATATTCAAATACATCATGGAAATTATATATTATAATGACTTGCTCGAAACATTGAGTGCAGTTGTAGAGTTAGAGAGTGGTAGGAGACAACAACCTTTGGTCAATCTTTCCTGAAACTATCAACATCAATTCCAAAACCAAGACTTGGAACTAGTGTCTATTCTAAAGTCTAGTTAGGAGGCTATAACCACAAGTGAAATAGGCCTCCATAAATCACCTAGAGGATATTCCAAAGACTCGAAACATGCTAAAAGTAATTGAAAGGAATCATCAATTATGTCTTCCCAAGACTCCAAGGAAAAAGATTGTGATTACACATATATGCTAGAAGCCCAACACAAAGAAAACAACTAAGATGGTCACAACCAACAATTGTGCCTACCATCATCATAACCCCAACTAGCCCTCTAAGGTTACCCACATACCACTAAACACTTTAGCTATGATATGTAATTCAACATGAATGCTGAATATGGACAATAAATGATGAGGGTGTGCTAACCAATTTTGATCTTATGCAATCCATCACATTTTATGTTTAAGAGTGGATCCATAAAGTAATTTTCATGCTAAGGGATACTATTGAATCAAATATATAGATGCCTAAAGACATACTAAACAACTTCTCTACAAACTTTATGTAGTGTTCATTCATTAACAAGGATGAATTATACATGTCTCTTTCATTTGCAAGCATCTGTGCCAACATAAGTTTATTGAGTCCCCACTAATGACTTCAACTTCATTCATAGCATGTTAAGAGAGGTGTTAGACAACAACTTGATCAAAATATAACAATAAAATTCGTAGTTGCATTAAGAAGATGAACAACTTCATATACATCTAGATACCTCCATGTCACAAGTGATACCTTGCATCACAACAAACATGCTATGATATATGAGGTTGAAGTAACCAAATCAAGATTTGAATAGATCTAGTCATTAATATAGGAAACCAACATTGAGATTGAATAAATAGTGTGATATGAGAGCATTATAACTACAACTAAGAGAAATCACACTTTTCTTTTATGCTTAAGAGAGTAAAAGGAAAAATTAGAAGGATTACTTACAACATATCATACATATATAGATTCAAACACAATGGGACTAATGGGAAAATTAACCCTTCAATACAATTTATGGAATAGTTCAGGTACAACTGCATATTGAGATGGAGCAAAATAGAAAAGACAATGGGACTAATGGGACAATTAACCCTTCAAAACAATTTATGGAATAGTTCAGGTACAATGTCATATTGAGATGGAGCAAACTATAAAATTCCACAACAACACACATAATTGATGAACATTGTTAGGCTTAGGGAAATCTATTAAATAAATTATGTTCAAGTATTATGTATTAAGGTCGATAAACTAAGTGTTCCTTCCCAAAGAAAAGAAAATTTGGTCAAAATATGGAGAACCGATGAGAAATTAGATCAAATATTTATATTCTTGTCAAGGCACAAGCCCAACTTCATCAATTATGACCAATTGAAAAAAAAACATACAAAACCTTCCAAAAATTACAAACATTGGCCAACACACAATGAGCATATATTAAGAAGATGAGGTTCTTGATGAAACCTAGAACAAACACAAACATGGTAGGAACAAACATACACATACTACTGGATAAATGGTAAAACAAATTGCAAAGCGTTTGAGAAGTCCAAATAACTGGTATCGAAGGAAAGTGACTGAACATGTGTGGTCAAGCCTTGTTGACCCTTTTTTTGAAGATGGAGATAATGAGATTATCAAATAAAAAATGAAAATTCCACCACCAATTTTGTGGGAACTTGAAGGAAATCCAAAGGAAAAAGAAATTGCAAAAAAAGGTATGGAGGCTAGCAATGACTGTAAGGGATGAAATCCCTACATATGAGAAGACCCAAAGAATGTTGGAAATTGTAATTACAAGTTGGTGAGATATTTATTTCTCCTCCAATTTGTCTGTTAGTCAATCTATTAGTAGCTAAATTTTTAGTCAGTCAATCTGACAGTCTACAAGTGCAAAGCCACATGTTTACTCAAAAGTTAGTCAACAAGAAGGATGCTATAAATATAGTTGATATTTATCTTCTCGAGTTTAGTTAAGTGGTTGAAGAGTCAGTCATATTTATCGTAGTATTTAATTTTGATTCATTCTTAACTTCTGTAGGAAGTATCAGTCAGAGTCCATATAAGTATGAGTCATTTAGCTATTCGATATTGCATAATAGATGTTCAAGAGAAGCAGTTGATGTAGATTAGAAAAGAGAGTTAGTGAGAACAATTGAAGATGAGGAGTTGAAGAAGTATGAGAACAATCTATGTGTTTGTAAAGTCGGTAGAAGAATTCATTGGAGATGAACCTCATATTATTTATTGTATTATGTAATCACGCGCAATGCATCAGAGTTCATTAATATCAAGAATTTTGTGTATTGACAAGTTTTTGTCTTATTTCTGAGTTTATGTGTGTTAGGACCCTGTAATGTACCTTTTTTCTCACACTTTTTTCTACCTTTACACCCTTTTTTCACTCACATTTAAACTCACATTATCACCTTACCCTATCTTTCCAAAGGTATACAACGTCTCTTCTCTTTACTATATGTTTAATCTGTTTTTCATATCATTTTACATTACTTTCATACTTAACCGTTGATTATAAATATATAAGTGTTGAAATAGATGGAACTGCAGATCATTATTGTTTGAAGACATGTTGCTGAAACAGTTAAAAATATGCAAACTCTGTGGCTAAAACAGTCTACGGTCTACAATTACACTCTGTGGTCTACGATGCTGAAACAACAACTCACACTCTGTAGTCTACGACATTGAAACAACAACTCACACTCTCTATGGTCTACGATACTTAAACAGTAATTCACAAAGCTGTTACACCGACCACAAAAGTCGCACCTTGAGCCAGAACCATCGAGACTACGTTGCTGAAATAGTCAGAAAACAAATCTCGTTGCTGAAACAGCCCACGATTTGTGATGCTGAAACAACATACAACAACAGTAAAGAGGATAAATAAAGAAGCTGCTACTCCATCCGCAACAACAACACCTCACTCAGTACCTCTTCAACTATTGTAACAGCATTCTGTTATGGGAGACTAGGATGTCCTATCCCAGTATAGAGATTTGATCTGACTAAGAATAGGACTCAGATGTACACATGTAATTTGATGATCAAATTGTATCAAGGGGATTCTCCTCTTTAAATAAGAGGAAATCATCATTAGATGGGGCATCTTCTGAACTAAGAAAGGATTTACAGAGAGGGACGTGTTTTACTTCAGATTGTAATATGATATAATTGACAGATGAATAAAAGTTTGTTCTGAGCATTTCTTTCTAGTTCCTCTTGTTTCAGGGGAATCTTGTGAGAAGGGAGGGCCCACCTTCTTCACAAGATTCACCCATTAGCTTTGTAGTGTGTTAGTGTTATTTATGTTTATGCCTTGGTTAAATTCTATTTTGCTAAAACACTACTTTACTGAACTTTGTCTTGCTGAAACTCTGCTTTACTGGTTGTTACATTGTTTTCATATAGTTCATGCTTGGGTAACTGATAATCATCCTAGTTAGAAATCATGTTTGGTGAATTTATGAAAGCATGATAATCAGGGATAGGTGCTGAAGATTCCTGCTCGGGGGATAGGGTCTTGTTCTCTTTTAAGAGGTAGTTAGCCTTTAGTGTGTGCCAATCATTTCAATTAGCAATGAGTTCATGAAAGTGTGATGATCAGAAACAGGTGCTGAAGATTCCTTCTTGGGGAATAGGGTCCTGTTCTCTATCAAGAGGTAGTTAGTCCCCAGTGTGTGTCAATCATTTTAAATTAGCAATGAGTTCATGAAGTGTGATGATCAGAAAAAGGTGTTGAAGATTCATGCTTGGGTAATAGGGTCCTGTTCTCTGTTACAAGATAGTCGGTCTTTCCTTTTGCAGTGTCTTGAAGGATTCCTTTCCTAGGTTGTTATTTCTTAATGTAATCCAAGATTCTTTGAACAATTAATTCTTTAAACTTTGAAATCTGCAATAGGTAGGTTTCTTTCCTGTATTTCAAGGTAGAACTTCAATTTGTTCAGGGCAAAGTGTGATTAATGTATTTTACTACAGCTCTAGATTGCTTTTGAGATTGAGCATATACATTGCATGGTTACCTTTGAAATAAAAAGACTTCCCTAGGTTGACAATTTATGTAGCACTTGATTATTTAGTTAATTAAGCAATTACAGTGACCAACATTTTGGCGCTGTTGCCGGGGAAGGTAATTATATATTTCAAAAGAACTTATGATTTTTCAGGTACAAAGATTGCATGAGAGGATCCAAAGACCCCAAAGACACTGACCCTACAGGTGGTAGGGGCAGAGGAAGAGGAGGAAGAAAAAATTATATTGACGATATTATATCAAAGTCTGAATCTGCTGCTCAATGACCAAACTCTTGGAAACCTAAGTCCCAACCTTCATTTCAAGCAAACTTTGAGACGGGGAAAGAGGTTTGGAGTTCTGAGACAGTCAAGAAACTAGCAGGAAACATTGAGGACAGAGCAAGTGCAGCAGGGGAGAAAATAGAAGAAAACATGGATGAGTACAATGAAGAATTTCATCATGAAGAATAGGTAGGTCTTGAAAAAGAGGTAAATGATGAAAAATCTTTTTCCACATTAGGATTTACTATTGGTGATCTTCCTAGAGGGGTATCCCCCATGAGGAACATTCCACTCTTAGCACTACCTAACTTTCATGGTTTGTCTTCAGAGGATCCTGATGAATTCCTTTTTGAGTTTGACATATTATGCAGAAGTTATGATTACATCTCCAATGCTAAAAAATTAAAGCTATTTCCAGAAACATTGAAAGGAAATTCACTAAGATGGTTCATGAGCCTTGGAGGCCATGTAATCATAACATGGGACCAAATGAAACATAAATTCTTGCATAAATACCAGGACTATTGCTGAACAAGAGAAAAAAGGGAATATCTATTTAAGATGATACAGAAGGAGGATGAAAATATGGAGGACTTTGTAAAGAGGCTACAGTATAATCTACAAAGATCCAATCACAATGATGTAAGTAAAGATATTCTTAAAACAATATTATTAAAAGGTGTAAGGGGTGACTTTCTAGATATGTTGAATATGCTTGGAAAACGGGACATATCTAAAGAATCATACGATGAAATTGTTAACATACGTAAAATATGTTCTAGAGGAGCTTCAAGGAATAGATCAAACAACAGGGATACCACATTCTCAAGAGTTCAAAAATCAGCCAGTGGGGGAGAAACAATAGCTAAAATAGGTAATTTACTCGAAGGTTTTAAAACTGAAATGTCAAGCTCTTTTGCCTCATAAATTGATACCCTGTAGATTCAAAGAAGCAAGCCGAAGCAGAAGCATCTATGTCCATCTTTTGTTCTAAATGCAGAGACAAGCACCCACGAAGGGAATGGCCATTGGACAAAAAACCAATCTGCACCATCTGTGATAAGGATCATGAAACTCAACAATGTCCTTCCTTACCAGGGATCGAGGCAACATTGCAACCAACTGATGAAGAAGCTGAAGCTGTCTATCTGTTGACACAGAGAAGGCAATGGAAACCATGGAGACAATGTATGAATCCTAACATGTCATTTACATCTTCTAATCATTGGAATAACTATCCTTCTTTTAATCAAATGAATTACCCTCCCTATAATCAAATGCAATACCTAAATCAAATGAATTACCCACCCATGAAACAAACTAACCCACCCTTTGTTGATCCATCAATGTGGACTCCTTGGCCTCCACAACAACAACAACCATGTCAGAACCAATGGAATCCAAATTGGAGAGCACAACAACCCCCCTTCCCAAATCAATTACCTCAATCAAAATTTCCGCAACCACTGTCCTTACCATCAGGTACTCCACCAAACAATCAAATGATGAGGCCCCAACTACCTGTACAACCTAACCCTAACTCCAATAATAAAGCTGTGTAGTGCATTGATATTCATATCTAGCCTACATTTTCTCTTCTCTCTGCGTAATGCAATGATATTGATCTATGATCTGGGAGAATAGTAGAACCCATCATAGTTGATGTTACCTCTTCTGATAAAGAGGAAACAAAAGAGCATGATGTACCTGAAGAGGTACAATCATCCTCTAACAATGCTGCTGAAACAACAAAACCACCATTTCCTGAGCATTTAGATTTGAATAAAAAGCCTGAGCCATCGGCTTTTAATCTTCTAGGGGAATTACAAAATCTTTATGTCAAAATCCCTCTATTACAAGAACTCCGAGATGTACCAATTTATGCCAGGACTATGCGAGACATTTGTGTCAAGAAACATGGTAGGAAAATCAGGGATCCCCTCACAGTCCATGTCATGGGTGACTTGTCTGCACTAATGTCAGGTAAAGATTCCCCAGTTAAATATGGTGATCCCGACCACCCTACTGTCTCAGTACAAATTGGAAAAATGATAATCCCTCAAGTCCTAGTAGACTTAGGTGCAGCTATTAATATTATGACTCTGGAAACCTCACAACTGTTACAAATGCAAAATGAAATCAGAGACACCCCAACTATCCTGGAATTAGCTGACTGATCCACAATAAGACTGGAGGGAGTCATTGAATACCTAATTATCTCAGTGGAATACTGGAATTATCTAGCTGACTTTGTGGTATTACAACCTAAAACAAAGTTGGGGGGCCACCCTCTAATTTTGGGCAGGCCTTGGCTAGCCACAATAGATGCTTTTATCAGTTGTAGATCAGGTTCAATGACAATTTCCAATAGTTACGAGACTAAAAATCTTACCCTCTACCCTCATGCTACACCATTGATCAATAATGATAATTCTGTATGGGTATATTTTGATGATCAACTCACTCAACCCATCCTGATCATCGTACAAACCTTAAGCCTTAAAGAGGCCACCGAGGATGAGATAATTAATAATTTTATCTGTGAACCCTCCTCTGTGACTCCAGAAACTCACAACCAGCTAGCTTCACTTTTGGAAGAAAATAACCAGGAAAACCTTAACTTTAAAAACCCATCTCAAACATCAGCCACCATCTCCTCCAAAAGTATACCTATAGAAATTCATCCTGGCAAAACACTGAACATAAACCCCAACCTGACAGATGTTGAAACACAACAATTAATGAAGTTACTCCTTGAACATAAAGAAACATTCACTTGGGACTATACAGATATGAAAGGAATCTCTCTTGAACTATGTACTCATCGTATATACATCAAGTAATATTGTCGACCGATCTGCCAACCCCAACGATGAACGAACCCTAATTTAAGAGAAATCCTTAAAGAAGAACTTCAAAAATTGCTCCATGCAGGGTTTATATATCCTATATCAGACAGTGAATGGGGTTCCCCATTGGTAATAGTTCCTAAGAAAAATTGGAAATGGAGAGTATGTGTAGATTATAGAGCCTTAAATAAAGCCACTCAAAAAGATCACTTCCCATTACCCTTCATTGATCAAGTGTTAGACAATTTGTCAGGGAAGAAATTTGTCTCCTTTTTAGATGGTTTTAGTGGGTATAATCAGATGAAAATTGCACCCCAAGATCAAGATAAAACCACTTTTACTAGCCCTTGGGGAATATTTTCTTATAGAGTCCTCCCATTTGGACTATGTAATGCACCAACAACCTTTCAAAGAGCAGTTATAGGAATCTTCTCTGATATGCTTAATCAATCTATGGAAATTTTTATGGATGACTTTACTCCTTATGGTGCTTCTTTTCAGGAAGCACTACAAAACCTTGAAAAAGTGCTTAAACGATGTATACAAGCCCACCTCTCCTTAAGTACAGAAAAATGTCATATGATGATGAGTGAAGGAATAGTGCTTGGACACTTTATTTCAACTCAAGGAATTCAGGTAGATCCATCCAAGATACAAGTCATTAAAGATCTTCCCACTCCCAAAAACCAAACAGAGGTAAGAAGCTTTCTAGGACATGATGGATACTATAGAAGATTCATCAATTTTTTTTCCAAAATAGCTTCTCCCTTGTTTGTGTTACTGATGAAAAATGTTGAATTCAAATGGACTAATTCTTGCCAGGAAGAATTTAATACACTTAAACATCAGTTGTCTACAACTCCTATTCTTAGAGGACCTGATTGGACACTTCCCTTTCATATATCCTCTGATGCTTTAGATACTACAATAGGAGCTGTCTTGGGACAAGAAGAAAATCATCTCCCTTATGCTATTTACTTCATTAGCAAGAATATGACTCCTGCTGAACTTAACTATACAGTTACCGAAAAGGAATTCTTAGTAGTTATCTATGCTATTAATAATATTCGACATTACATCACTGGCTATTCTACTCTTGTCCATAATGATCACTCAACTTTCAAATATTTAATGAACAAACCTATCACAAATGCTAGAGTCACCAGATGGTTACTATTATTACAAGAATTTGATATAACAATTGTAGATAGACCAATAAAAGAAAATGTAGTTGTTGACTTCCTTCCTCGTTTAACACCTGATGATGATACCCCAGTAGATGATTCCTTTCCTGATGAATATCTATTTGCAGTATCTTCTCACTCACCTTGGTATGCAGACATCACTAACTACTTGGTTGCAAGGAAGTTACCACCACACCTATCCCACTGGGAGAAAAGAAGAATCATTCAACAAACTGATCGATATAGTTGGATAAGCGGGTGCCTTTTCCATATAGGACTTGATCAAGAAATATGAAGGTGCATTATAGAAGATGAGGTTTATGATCTACTAAAAGCTTGTCATGATGGCCCTTGTGGAGGGCATTTTGCTGATAAAAGAACAACACATAAAATTCTCAGGATGGGGTATTATTGGCCCTCACTTTTCAAAGATGCCAAGAAATATGTTTGGGCCTGTGATAGTTGTCAAAGAATGGGCCAACCTAATCATAGAGATGAAATGAAATTAAACCCCCAGATAGTACTTGAAACATTTGAAAGATGGGCCTTAGACTTTGTAGGACCCATCAATCCCCCATCCAATCAAAAAGTTTACATAGTGGCCTGCACAGACTATATGACCAAATGGGTGGAAGCTAAAGCACTCCATAGAGCAACTAAAGAAGCAGTTCTAGATTTCCTATTTGAAGACATCTTCATCAGATTTGGAGTGCCAAGAGAATTGGTTACAGATGGGGAACCTCCTTTCACTTCTCATGGTTTTAAAGCTACCCTTCAAAAATATCATATTCAACATAGAATGACTACAGCATACCACCCCCAAGCCAATGGATAGGTGTAAAGTACAAACAACGTAATAGAAGCCATTCTCACAAAAATAGTGAAGGAGAATAGAAAGGACTGGTCTCATAGGCTCTCTGAAGCATTATGGGCCTACAGAACTACCTGGAGAAATACTACAAGATTCTCTCCCTATGAATTAGTTTATGGAAAAAGTGTCGTCTTTCTGGTGGAATTTGAAATCAAAACCTTAAGGATTGCTTTAGATGTCAACCTTGATTTGACATATGCACAGACAGCTAGGTTAAAATAGCTTAATGAATTGGATGAAAAAAGACTAGATTCCATTCATCAGACAACCATGATTCAACAACAAAGATCAAAATGGCATGACAAAACTATAAAAAATAAGCAGTTCCAAAAAGGTAATTGGGCCCTGTTATCCCCGATATCTAGGGATAACTAGGAGATCATGTCTTGAGGCCCACATGGTCCTAGACATGGAGTACCGAGAGCAGGAACGACCTGAGCATGGCCCTGGAGGGCCCATCTTTCTTCTTCTCAAGCCAGCTTTGTCCTGTCAGCAGTACCAGCTTCCATCACTACCAGCCTGGCCTTGCATCGGAGAGGACACTTGCTCCATGAGGTAATGGGTCCAAGGTATCATGGTATGTGTCATATTTGATCATTATAACCTTCTTATGTATGCATTAAGTTCCTTTCATTTTGGATAACTGCTTGGATCTTACACTAATCCTCTTGACCATTGTTGGGGTGATTGATTGGGAAACTTAGCAAGCTGATATTCATTGGTTTTGGTTAGCCACCAAAGGGGGTCTGCAGAGCCATCGTCCGCTCCCACCATCTTTATCACTTTTTCATCTTATATCCCGCTCATCCATCCCATTCCCCTAGTCTGGCCATTAGGATGACCTTCCAGGGTACATCTTGTCTTGTGGGAAGAAGGGGCTAAAGGCCTAGGGATAAAAGCAGCTGGTAAAAGATAAAAGCCATAGGAAAATGAAAACCTAGAGATGCTTCACCCAGGGGATCCCCGAGAAGGCAATAAAAAGCCTCTCGATAAGAAACTAAGGGAGCCTAAGAAAAAATGAAATAAATAAATGCAAGACCTAACCAAGAGGATGGGAGGTCTCATCACGATTTGGCCCATTATGTTCATAGGTATTTAGCGGTATGACATTTCCACCATCTGGTCACCAAAACAGGGCAGTGACCTTTGGTTGCATGGCCAAAGGAAAGGGGGTCTCATCACGAGCCAGCCTTCTCATTTCTGAGAAGATACTAGTGGTTAACGCTGTCAGCTCTAGCCACCAAGCCAAGGCAGTTTCCTCTTCGTCAAGGCTTGTAGTAAAAAATGCAAATAAAGAAAGATAAGGCAATAAAGGGTTTGGAAAAATTGCATCCATGACGGGTACAGCTCGCCTCCTACAAAGGCACCCACAGACAACACCAACCCTTGGTCTGAATATGACTAGAAATCCCTAAAAACCATATCATCTCATTACACATGGCTTGAATGACTCTTTGAGGAAACTTTCCATTTCTTGTGGGTTCTAGCCCAATAAGTTGTCCTTTTGGTTGCCTTAGCTTTGTATAGTGGGTCTGTGTAATGTCTTTGAGCTCTTAGATGATTTGTCAGGGATTTCATGCACATGTTTGATAAATTTAATGATGAGATGTGATTTACATTGCTACGATGTCTAGGAATGATGAGCCCCTGGAGGGAGTAGTCTCTGATGTGCAGGACCATGCCCGACGGACAGGTACCAGAGGATCGGTGCACATGGGGAGATGACTAGCTCGGACCTCCATGGGGCTGAAGAGCCCATCAGATGGTTTTTGGGATGGCAGAGGTAGGACAGAGTTGTGACGAGCCCTTGCACAGAGAAGAAGAAGGACGCTCTCATCAGGACGCTTTGGCAGAGATCTAGCTTATGGGGATCATCCCCTTACAGTTGGGATGTGGACCTTGATGGATAGGACGCCACCCAGGACTAGCTAGACGTTTTCTGGAGTAGATGGCAGTGTGCTGGGCCTCTTGGACACACATAGCAGGTTGCAGAAGCCCCAGAGGGGCCAACGTCTGGCTCACTTGATGCTGATCATGCCCTGAAAGGGCCAACGTCTCCCCTATAGGGGCCTGACGTCTCCATATTTCTGCTTATTTTGGCATTTTAGCATGTAAAGTGACAAATAATGACATTTTGTAGAAGTCAGCCTTGTTGGTTGTTTTTAATGACCAAATTTTAATTAAAGGTCATAAGAATCATATAAATAGAGGATGTTTTACCCTCATTTTATCATAACATAACTTGCTCTCTTGTGAGAGTGACATTTTTAGCTCTTGTTCTTGGTTTTCTTCTCTTTTGGAGTGAGGCGCAACTTCTTGGAGGACTATTTTTTGGCAAGTGGTGCTTTTTATCATTGGAAGGTTTACAACTATGGTGTGGATTATGCTTCATCATGAGTTTGTAAGTGTTTTTTCATCAAAACTTCTTGAATGAATGGTTGTTGACTTAATATCTTGCGTACATTGTTATCTTGTTATTATTTGCTTAATTCTTGAAACCCTAGGGAGCCAACACACAAGTAGGTTGTGGCTTCATGTCCCCATGATAAAGGCTTATAGCCATTTGATTTGAGAAGGTCTAGCCTAGCCATAGCTACACTAGACTTTCCTCTTATCTTGAGCTAGTTTTGAGCACAAATTGAAGAAAGAAGGCGTCCTAGGCCTAATTTGTTTTACACCTAGGGTTTACTTCTAGGGTTTTGAAAGGCCTTGTATCTAAGCAACACTTTTCAGCCCTAGATTTGTTTCCATAAGCTAGCCATTTTGCCAAAGGAGTCTTAAGGAAAGAAGAGGAAGCCTTAGGCCTAGCCTTAGCTACACCTAGATAAGTCTTTCCTTCTTAGGGTTTTAGGATTTGATGGCCTTTCCATAGCGACACCATCAAACCCTAACCCTCTTGTCCTTGAGTTTAAGTTGTCCAAGCTATTAGTCTCACTTCAATTGACTCCATTAACCCAAGGCACTAGTCTAGAGATACTTTTGAGCTTGTTGTCATTAAACTCTCTTTCAAAACACCTTTTATTTGAAACCCTAACTAACCTAGCATCTAACCCTAGCTATTTTACTAACCCTAACCCTAGAGGTGACGTCCTAGCATCTAGAACTCTTGCTTACACTAAAAGCTGCGGCTAAGTCTCCTCTAGGCAGCCATAAAGGTTTTATACATTTCCATTGGTTAATTTTGCAAAAATGTCACCTTTTTGGCCTTTCTAACCAATCTGTTTTAGGGTTGATGTCATAGTGAAAACAACAGATTTATGAGTGACGTCACACTTGTTTTGGTCTCATGTTTGGCTTGAAACGTTGTGATATCTTCCACCTTGATTGATAGACTTTGAGTTGTAGATTACCTTCATAAGTTCAATTGCTGAAACGTTTCACTCATTGTCTTCTTTTTGACCTAAAACTAAGCTGACGTGACCACTATTGCAGCAACAATATTTATGACGCAACAACATTATTTATGAGCAGATTTGATATTTGTAGCATTGTGATATATTAAAGATCTGATTTTGCACATTGAATGCTCTTATCTCTTGGTGTACTTATTGAAGAAGTGATATAAGCTATTTATCTTTGTTTAATAATCATTGACTTCATCAATAATTATATCTAATCATTGCTCATATGTATATTTGAGGATAGTCATTAATATTATGAAGTACTAACCCACTGCAAGCACATTTCTAGTTTTATTTGTTTTGTCTCGCAAACAGGTGACATCCAGTGGAACAATATCTTCTTTGACTATCTCATCATTGTCAGTAATCTGTGAGGGAAACCTTTATTCTGAGCCATTACCCCTCTAGCCCTTCCGTAACCTAGATTACATAGGGACGTCTCCCTTGGACTAGCCATCCTAAATAGAAAGAGCTCCCCATCGAGGTGACAGTGGGTGGGGAAGCTCCTGTTACGCCGGTTTTAAGCCTTGACTCAAGCTACCTGAACCCTTCCTACAAACCATGCGATAACATTTTTGCGTCGTTGCCGGGGAACACTGAGTCTACCTTCCTCAACGACATATCACTGGTAAGCTTTGCCTCAGAACTTTCTTGTAAGCTTACCTGGTGACTCCACTACTTTTCCCCCCATTTCTTTGGTAGTTTCAAGAAAACTATCTGGCGACTCCACAAAACAAAAGGAGGTACAATAACCCTCCTCTAACTTTCAAAAGGAAGCCTCCTGCTAATTCACCTATTGTCAAATCACTCTTTGGAAAAAAGATTTCCTTTGAAAATGATTACTCGTAGTGGAAAGACCTATTCAAATCCCACTGTCATGACCATAACCACCACTACGCCAAATCGTCCACCTCCTGTCAATCCAGATCCTCACAAGTGGTCTCACCCAGAAAGTTATAACTGCTTTGATTTCAGCAATATCCAAGGTGGAGAACATGATGTGCCTATGGGATCACACTCCTGGTTACCTTTCTTTTTGGGAAAATAAATTCCTGGAAATTCACATTGGGCACGGTTTTGTGATAGCTTTGATTTTCATTTGGATGGTCAAGCTCACCTTGACATTTTTATGAAGCTCTTTGCAAGCTCTCTTATTGAAGAAGCCAAGAAATGGATTGACAAACTCCCTGAAAAGAGCATAAAGAACATTGAAGAACTGCAAAGGGCCTTCAGGGCAAGGTGGTGTGACAAAGAAAATCAGCGAGATCTTTTTCTTCAGTATGAAGACATTTGCAGGGGACCGTGTGAAGATATAAGGGAGTTTACTGACAGGTTTAACTCAGCCCTCAAGAAGATCCGATCAAAAGTTGGTTCAGAGCAAGCCATCATTGACCGCTACTTGTCCTCTTTGGAGAGAACTTTACAATTCAGAGTCAAGGACCGATCACCAACAACCCTGGAGGAAGCACAAGAAATGGCTTTTCAGATTGAAAGGAGTCTTGATTTTGTTGACTTTATTGAAGAAAATATGTATTGTGAACCGTGGGATTCTGATGATGAGACTATGACGGAGCCTGAAAATCTGAGCATCCTCCAAGTTGAGCTAGCTCCTACCAAGCGGAAATGGAGCCTTTCTCAGAGTAGTACTTCTTCTCAAGAGCCTCCTTTAAAGAAGACTCATCTGGAAGATGAAGATGGTGATACATCTAAGGAATTGGATCTGGGTCATGTACAAGACTTCTCTCTCTTCATCAACCAGGTGGGAGATCCAACTCCAAAGAACAGTAATTTCAAACCCTTTTATGTCTCTCTCCGAGTAAATAATTTTCTCCTTCGCAATTGTCTTCTACATCCGAGAGCCAAAGCCAACATAATGACAGAAGAGGTTATGCAACAATTGGGCCTGAAAATCTCGCAGATTAACACCAAAGATGATTTCATGAAGGGAGCCATTAAAGATCTCGAAGTGGCTTTTGATTCTTACCCCGACGCTCCTTTCCAGATGAATGTGTTTATTATTAGTGATATTAATAAGTTTGGGGTTATCATTTGTGATGAGCTTATTTCACATTTGGGGGGAAGCATTCACAGGGAGCAGTCTGAAGCTGTCATCCCTCATCCTGAAGGAGGACATTATATCATTCACAGTGAACCTTTTGTTGGTTCACCAGTTGAAGACCCCGCTGAAGTAGATGACCAACTTCTGTGCATTAAGAACAGCCTGAGTGACTGGTTCGTTCAAGAAGGAAAATTGGATATGGACACAGTGGAGGAAACTGAAGGAATCTGGATGTTGGAATTTGACGGATCACGCTCAAGCAACGGGTCAGGTGCAGGAGTAGTCTTGACAACCCCTTCAGGAGAGGTTTTCTATTGCTCTTATAGATTGGAATTTGATTGCACTAACAATGTAGCTGAATATGAGGCCCTTATTCTGGGACTCAACCTGGACATCGACAAGGGAGCTACTATACTGGAAGTAAAAGGTGATTCGTACCTCATCGTCTCATAGGTTCTGATGAGGTTTGCAGCCAAGAACAAAAAATTAAAGAAGTATCGAGATATGGCCCAAAATATTTCAAAGACTTTCAAAAAGATGTCACTTGAAGCTGTCCCTCGAGAAGAGAATCATGTAGCAGATGCTCTCGCTGTTTCAGCATCCACTTTACAACCTTGTGAAGGACCTCTTCATGATCAATGCAAGATGGAGGTCCTCTTCAGACCTTCTATTCCTGATAATTTGGAGCATTGGCAAGTTTTTGAAGATGATGATCAGATTATCAGATTCATGGAGAACAACAAAGAATTCACAGATACACAAATAAATTTCCTGGCTGAATCTATGGACTTGGAAGTCATCAACCTGCAAAACAACACCTTACCAAAGGGGTGTATTCCTCTGGAAGATCTTTTTGACAGACATGATGTTTTCAAAGGAAGAAGAACTAATAAGCAAGCTAAGGAAGCCCTGGAGTTCAATATCGGTACTGAAATGGATCCAAGAGCAGTTTAGATAGGAAAGGGGACTACCGAAAAGGAAAGGAGGGCTATACTTAACCTCATTAGGGAATTCAGAGATATCTTTGCCTGGAATTATGATGAACTGAAGGCCTATAGAGGAGACGTCATCCAACATGCTATACCTTTGATTGAGGGAGCCAAACCTTTTCGGAAAAAGTTGAGGCATATCAACCTGAAGTTGGCAGGGCAAATACAAAAGGAACTTCAGAAGATGGTTGACGCAGGTATCATAGCCCCTATCAGATATTCTTCTTGGATGTCGAATCTCGTGGTTGTTCGAAAGAAGAATGGAGACATCTGTCTTTGTGTAGACTTCTGCAATCTCAATCAGATGTTGTTAAAGGACAATTACCCTCTCCTGAAAATGGAACACCTACTCCAACGAGTCACAGGGGTAGGAATGATGTCGATGTTAGATGGATTCTCCGGATACAATCAAGTTTTACTCAAAAGAGAGGACCAACTCAAGACTGCTTTTACTACGCCCTGGGGAACTTTTATGTACTTGAGAATGCCATTTGGTCTTATGAATGCAGGTGCAACTTTTCAAAGAGCAATGGATTATGCCTTTAGAGACCTCATACAAAAGATCATAGAAATATATCAGGATGATCTCACAGTGGTGTCCAAAGAAAGGAAAGATCACCTTTCCCATCTTAGAACTGTTTTTGAGTGATGCAGGGAGTATCGCATTTCACTAAACCCTAAGAAGTCTGTTTTTGGTATTGACGAAGGAAAATTACTGGGACATGTGGCTTCATCAGGAGGAGTTTCCATTGACCCTGAAAGAGTGCAATCAATAAAAGATGTTCGTCCCCAATCAACAAAAAGGCCTTACAATCCTTTCTCGGAAAGATCAACTTCATCCGCAGATTTGTACCCAACTTTGTAGAAAGAATAAAACCCTTGAGTTCTTTGTTGAAGAAGGATGTTGCTTTCAGATGGGGAAAATATGCCGACAGATCTTTTGAAGATATCAAGAACGCCATCTCTCAAGCCCCTGTTCTGATCAGTCTTGACTTTTCACGAGATTTCATCATTTTCTCATTTGCGTCTCAGGATACCATTGCAGGGGTATTGATGCAGAAGGATGCTGACAACTTCGAACATCCCGTGGATTTTATGAGAAAAGTCCTGAGAGATTCAGAATTGAACTACACCATCACAGAAAAGAAAGATTACGCTTTGGTCAAGTCCCTCCAGCATTTCAGAAACTATGTTGGTTATAACAGGATCAAGGCTTATGTCCCATACCCAGCCATGAAGGATGTCTTGTCACAGCAAGACTGTATGGGCACCAGAGGAAAGTGGGTTTCGAAAATCCAAGAGTACGACTTAGAAATAAAACCCACCAAGATAGTGAAGGGACAAGGATTGGCCCAGATGCTCACTGAAAACAACCAAGAGGCTATACAGATTGGTGAAAACGAATAGGTGAATGTAATAACCAACGAATCAGAACATGATGAGTGGTACTATGACATAGTCTATTACTTAAAGAAATTGCCATGTCCTAATCATCTGGTGGACCACAAAAGAAGGGCTTTGAGATTGAAAGCTATGAAGTATTTCTTAACGGAAGATGGACTTGGATGGAAAAATCGAGACGGTGTTATACTTCAATGCGTGAACTAGGATGAGGCAAAGAAGATCTTGAAGGAGTTACACTCTAGATACTGTGGAGGGCATTTTGCTGCACGTACCACTGCCCACAAGATTTTGAGAGCAGGGTATTATTGGCCGACCTTATTCTCAGACGCTTATCAGCACGTTCGGTCCTGCCAACCATGCCAATTCTTCACAGGCAAACCAAAGCTCCCATCCCAGCCTTTGAAACCAGTGGTGGTAGAAGCACCTTTTCAACAGTGGGGCCTAGATTTTATTGGGGAATTCAAGGATAACTCAAGTAATGGATACTGATGGATTTTGACCGCTACAGACTATTTCACCAGATGGGTTGAATCAATTCCTACGAAGAAGGCCACTGAAGAGGTTGTCATGAATTTCTTGGAAGATCGGATTATAACAAGGTTTGGACTAACTTCCAAGATCACTACAGATAATGCCAAGGCTTTTAGCTCCTATGCTCTGGTTGAGTTTTGTTTCAAATATGGAATTACCCTGTCTCATTCCTCGAACTACTATTCACAAGGAAATGGGCTGGCAGAATCAACCAATAAAAATCTTATGAATATTCTGAAAAAGGTGGTTGAGGAAAATAAGAAGTCATGGGATAGAAAACTAAAGTATGTAGTGTGGGCGGATCGAATAACGACAAAGACATCTACAAGGAAAACTCCTTTTGAGCTGGTGTATGGGCTTGAAGCAAAACTCCCTATGAATCTCCAGATACCCATTCTTCGATTTGTACAACAATATGACACATATGTAGAGGCGATCCAAGGGAGAATAAACCAGCTGATAGAATTGGATGAGACTCGAAGAAATGCATTAGGTCAGATGGTGAAGAACCAAGAGAAAGTAAAAAAAACCTTTGACCACAAAACAAGGGGCAAGAATTTCACTGCAGGAGGTCTTGTTCTTTTATAGGACAAGAGAAAAGAGAAACCAGGAATGCATAAGAAATTTGATAGCCTGTGGGGAGGCCCTCACAAAATCAAGAGTTGTGCAGGTATAAATTCCTACAACCTGGAGACAATGGAAGGGGAAATCTTCAAATTACCAGTAAACTCTTTGCACATAAAGCGTTACTACCCTCTAGACACATGATCCTGCAGGTAAGTAACCACTTCCGTGTATTATACCGCATTGTTTGATTTCAATTACGTATGCATCTTGTTTGTTTTCTTGTTTTACTGCCTTATATGCACATTTACTTACTGCCTTATATGCACATTTATCATTTATATGTTGTTGCTTTACGGGGTGGCAATACCACCCCGTCTTTTTTCGCTGACGCCTTTTGTCGAGTGTGAGCAGGTTACAGATCTACGCCAGTGATTGTTGAGGTCCTCATACGCTCTACAGTTAGTGCATGTCCCCGAGTTGGAGCCAGATGTTATCCCCGATATCTAGGGATAACTAGGAGATCATGTCTCGAGGCCCACATGGTCCTAGACATGGAGTACCGAGAGCAGGAGTGACCTGAGCATGGCCCTGGAGGGCCCATCTTTCTTCTTCTCAAGTCAGCTTTGTCCTGTCAGCAGTACCAACTTCCATCACTACCGGCCTGGCCTTGCATCAGAGAGGACTCTTGCTCCATGAGGTAATTGGTCCAAGGTATCATGGTATGTGTCATATTTGATCATTATAACCTTCTTATCTATGCATTAAGTTCCTTTCATTTTGGATAACTGCTTGGATCTTACACTAATCCTCTTGACCATTGTTGGGGTGATTGATTGGGAAACTTAGCAAGCCGGTATTCATTGGTTTTGGTTAGCCACCAAAGGGGGTTTGCAGAGCCATCGTCTGCTCCCACCATCTTTATCACTTTTTCATCTTATATCCCGCTCATCCATCCCT